>JAUZNC010028769.1:18227-32644 GCA_034780395.1 Vannuccia rotundouncinata | reverse complement strand
ATAATTCGAATGTGATTTATTCTGCTCGTATTATACGATTAAGTACGATACAGTTAAGTATATCAGGACTAAAATGATAAAATATAAACTGTCGTTTCTAATTTTGTTAATTGTTTTTAGCTTATTTATTGAAAATCAGGTACATATTTAGATATATGCAGGAGTGAAAAAATATAAAATGTTTTCTCAATATATATAAGTCGTTTTTAATAAACCGAAATTTAATTACATTTTAAGAGAGTTTATTGATTTTCTCAAATTGTTACACATTTACTATTTTAACGAATAGAATTGTAAAATAAATGTATAATAATGGATTAATCATATATAGACTGTCCCAAAAAATTGCGCTTTAGTTGCGAAATGTTTATGATATATTTGAGTGCAATGAGTAACATTAAAAACTGTACAGATTTTATTCTGAGCAATGAAAAAAGTTATTTAGATATGATTTCCATCCTTTTCCAACTTTTAAATTTTGCAATCCTCATTTGATAACTTGTAAAATGAGGTATTTTCTCATCTAAAAATGTAACAACATCTTCTCTGTAAGAAAAATTACCATTTCGGAGTGATTCCAATCTTGCAAAGAGATACCGATCACAAAGATTAGTGTTACTATTAGATGTGTTGTTTTGCTCTGGCATTGTCATGAATGATCACCATGTTTTGTCGTTGAATACCACGTGGGTGGTTTTCAAAAAAGGTGACCATATTTTTCAGAAACGTTGTATATCTCTCCGAATCAATCATATGAAATTTGTATATTAACAGCCTATAAAACTAAATAAACCAGAAATTTCTTGCAAGGTGTTGTTATCAAAATAAGAAGAATATATAAGCAAAACTCCCACTCTTTATTATTGGTAGAAATGCGACGTATTTATATTTTGTAATGTTGAGCATGATGTCCAAAAATGTAAGAGCCCGGTTCTTGTTTGCGCAGGATTCGGGATGGAAGCTTGCTTTCTCATTGGAGTTGGTTTCGCGGAGAAGTCGACAACTGCAATCTGGTGTCTGACACTGGCGGTTTCATTCAGTGGGTTCGCGATATCAGGTCAGTTGGAATATTTGACTAGTAATAATCACTCGATGTTTGATGTCTCAATAAGTTTACATGTTTTATTCCATACAATATATGTTTCTGCTAAGAATAAAGTAAATTCCGTAATTTTTTTTAATACACGAGAATGAAGAAAAACTTCGGTGTTGTTTATTGAACCTTTCTCTTCCAAATTTATTGTCTTTCTATTTTATTTTGAAAGACAGAAGATCTATGACTATGTCGGGTGGGTTTGTAATTTATTTGGTAAAAGTTTGGTACTGTCTTGCATGTTTAATTTTGGTTTTTGAAAAAATTCTAGCAAGACTACATCAATCGATAATATAAAATATATTTTATCATTTTTATTAATTACTATTTATTGTATGATTGAGCCTTAATATGTATGAAATATACTAATTAGTATTTAATATAGTACAGTAATATCATATTATTTTTCAGTATATTTCGAAGTGGAAAAACAATTAATTAATTTAATTATAAAACAGTAGGGTTTTATCTGTGAAATTAATAAAGTTGAGGATTAATTCTACAAATATACCAGATTTACATCCCATTTTGGTACTTTTAACCTCTTTTCTTTCAGGGTACAATGTAAATCATCTGGATATTGCTCCCCGGTACGCGAGTATACTGATGGGACTCTCAAATGGGATGGGAACATTCGCGGGAATGATCTGTCCCTTTATCACTGAAATTCTGACCAAACCAGAGGTACGATGCCCCCCTCCCCTTATTTACATATAAAATTGAATTATTTATCTACTCAGAAATATAAGAAACATTAATGACAGGTAAGTATATTATACACGCTATAAACATATTAACATAATTATTGAAGATATCGAAAAGAAAGAAGAGTAAATTTCGCATGTAAAATTCAATTATAGAAAGTCAACAATTCAATAGCTTTTCAAGATAGCATGTTTACTAAACAGAGTATAAATAATACTTTTTAAATTGTGTACCTATTGGTTTGAGCTATATATATAGTTAGATTCAACCATTTTCTTTTAACTCATGGAAAGAACATAAATATATATTTATATAACTTCTGTCATATCTATAAGCTTTTATGTTGAATTCTGTTGTCCTGTCTTATTTTTATATATACACGTACTACATATAAATATACTAATTACTTTCTGGATGCATTAATAATGAGTTTAGGGAAAAACAGGTTTGATCAACATGAACAGATGGATGTAAGTTGATGGAAATACCCTTGGTAGATAAACCAACATAGATCGAAGTCGTTAGAATTTCCACAGGGATCATTCAAACAGCATGGCTAAGGAGACTATGACGAGCACAAAACACCGAATACTCACAGGAAAGACGAGGAAGAAGGAGGGATTGTGGAGAAGAATTGTTCTCCTCGTATATGAGTTAGCGAAGCTGACAGGCTTACCGAGTTTATAATATAGGCTTTGAGACTATATTCATTATAGTTAGAATTACTGAAAGAATTACAATATATACAGCAGGAAAGCGCAGGACTCATTCAGAAATATGAATCCGAACAAACAGAATTGTAGTTTGATTTGAATTGAAAAGGATTTCTTAGCCTTTTCATCTAATTGATCTGATGTATGCATACACAAAGTAGTTAATTACGTTCTTAACTTCCCTATAAAGCAAGTTTTATACTGTTTCATATTTAGAAACTGGAAATATGAGTCAACGCAAGTTCCTAAAATTTAGTTTTTGCGTTCGCGTTTGTCCTGATTTATGTTATGAAACTTTGTAATCATTTATTCATACATTCTACTTTTACGTATAAGGTTCCTCATATTATATTAATGTTTGAATTAGGAACATAAAACAATTAATTGAAATATATAATTTCAAATTAACTATAAATTTAAAAGATTCAAAAATATTAAAAAAATAATTTTATCAGGAAGTTAAATATTTTGAATTTGCATGAAACAAAGGTTTTATATTACACAGAAACTTAACAAAAATTACAGTACAATATATTTATTCAATAATTTTGAAAATTAATAAGTTTTTAAGATAATTAATGAAAATGAGTATATTATATAGATTATTTACATACGTGTCATTTTATTTAATCTAAAATTATTCCTATAACCAAAATTGCAGGTACTTATTATAAAAACGAAGTTATTAAAAAAGTCCATTATCTTTTATTAAAAGATAAATTAAAAAACCGAATGAAAATATGATATTTAGCAGAAAACTGTGTAAATATATTTTGGTATTGATATTCAACAAGTGTTATATAGTTGAACAATTGTAATAATATTATTGACGAGCAGAACACAATACAAAAGGGACCTTTGTGTACCGGAAATCATAAAATTCTATTTTAAATTTAATTTATATATGAAATAAAGTGAAAAATCTTCCAAAAGAAAAATCTATAAGTTTACTATAAAGGCGATTAGTATAGTATTCACTAAGACCTGCTTTAAAACCCTGAATAATATTTATCCACATAAAAGAATAATTCCATGGGATATTTCTTCGTAAATTGAATGAAAGAGAATTGGATAATTTAATCTGAACCAATTAATTGTAAAAAGTGCCAACATCAGTCTATCATGCCCCTCTATGACACATACAATGGGTCGACTTTTATTAGTACCTCTGCTCTAGCAATGTTTTGCATAATCTTATCAAATGATTCCCATTAAAATCACCCCATTTCCTATTTTGCTTCCGACCCCTGTCTGTCTGTCTATTATAGAAGTAAACTACCCCATCACACAACCTAAAGGTATAACTATTTAGCTGGCTGTTGCATTCTAACTTCCATCTTCTCTCTCTCTCATTCTATAATACCTCGCTTTTTTCGGTTGCCGAAGCCCATTAACTAATTAAGTTCAAAAAAGAGAAAAATAAAATTTCAGACGCGCGTTCTACACTGAGTGTCACTTGTTTTAAATCTCCCCAAGGGAAGAAAACTTCTGTTATTCTTATAGCCGTAAATTCTATCTAACTTAAATTATCCCGTTCATATCTCTTGTTGTTTTAAGTTTTTCTATATATGTACATACTCTAGTAGAATAATGGTGATACCTTTTATACTCGGAAAATGTTGCATAATAAATGTCAATTATTTATTGTTTTAATTTTATGATCACTATAAAAATATAAGCAACAAAATTGTACTTAATTGTAACATAATGTACTTATTCATTAACAAACGCATCTATACAACGAAAGGGGAAAACACACACGATGCATTGTTCATAAAACAAAAAATAAACTGATATACAAAAACAAAGTATAGTTAAAGTTTGGGAATTGCTACGGGTAATGTCTTTGTCAAATTTCAGGCAATCAGCATAGATAAATATATTAACGACACACACACAAGATATTTTTTTGTGATTCTATTAAAACTTCGTGATGCTATCTAATAATATTAACAATGACATTATGTATTAATTAGTCAATTCCAATTAATAGTCAGCTTTAAAACGTCAATAAGTAAAATTATTATTATAGAACATATGTAGATATAGACTAGTAGATAGGTACTATAGATAAACTTCCATAATAGGTTGTTTGTTATAGGTTATTATATTCAGATGATATCTTAGTTGTTGTCCAGTAAATCTCCAGCTTAGTATGTGTACAACATAAAAAAAGTAGTATGTATAGATTTGCTGTCTAAGTTAAACATAGTTAGACTTATTACATTTACTATACGACTCAAGTTTTAGAAGATTTTATCAATAGCCTTAAATGTTGACTATTCTTTCCTATTTTACTATCAAGTCCTACAAAACGCCTACTAATTATGAGTTTCATAGCTTGCGAACATTTCTTTTTAATAATATTGAATTAGATTTAAAAATAGACCATGAGGTAGGAATATGGTGAACTCTGCTTACATCACTAGACTAGGTGTTCTGTGTACAAGAGTTCTGATATGCTGTCAAAATAGATTTCAAAAACATCAAAAACTCGTTTGATCCATATTTCCGATTCGAAATTCTGAAGAGTCTATAACCTATTTACATATTTTTAGGATGGTGTACACAGAATTGCTGGAAAATTATTTTCAGATTTTGATAATTGTTGAGACGAATATAGCGAGATATGTAAATATATATTAATCTGTATTTGGGTAATATAGCAGAGATGTTTCAATTTTCAATTTATTTATAATATTGAATTATTTCAAATTGTTAGCAAATTCTATGCTTTTTACAATTATGCAAATATATTTTTTTGTGCATTTCAATTTTATCAATATTTTAAATGATATATTTACATTTTGAATACTTTAATAAAGATTTTAAAATATTGTCAAGCTGGGTCCCTCGGATATTAAAACGAAATTTAGATTGACAAACGGATCCAACTCATTTAAATTAAATTGTAATACAATTCACAAATATAATTTCAATCACATACAAATATAAATATTTCATAGTTTGTTGTTTTTATATATTGAATAGAACCCAAAAAGAGTTAAAAAGAGTTTAAAGAGCGTAAAACTTTGTCAGCAATCAATTTTTGGTAGGGCGTTTAAATGTAAAAAACTGCAATTATTGTATTAAAACGTAAATTATGCAAAACCTAGATAACTTATGGGTCTTTTCAATCAAACTTTTGGATATATTTTAAATACAATAAAATCGATATTATTAAATACAATCCATAACTAATTAAAATATATTGATTTTTAAGCATTTATTAAACTTCAGTAATCACACTATTAAAACTGTCATATCGATGCATTTTAAAAATATCAGGTAGAAAAAACACAAATTTTACGAAATGACCTAATTTTAGAATTGAAGACTTAATATAGAGTACTAATGAGAAATTCGAATTTACTATAACAAATATTTTCTTTGGTTAAATGTTTTTCCTGTACGTGTGATATTTAAACTTCAAACTTGGACATTCAGTCCATTTACGATATTTCAAAAAATCTATTATTTATTGAATAGCTACTTAATTAATTATTCAATTCTTGTATCCTTTCTCGTGTTTTAATTGTAACATTCATCATAACATTGAGTGTCTCAAAAATAAACGCATAATTTTAACAGCATATGTCAATTCATACCCGGAAGTTATAATATTTCTCAATTTTCTTTTATTCTGTAAAACTTTAAAAATCGAAAGTTGGGTCCTTCTGAATTGTATAGAGAAGAAAAAGAGAAAGGGTTTCCCAAAAGGGAACCGTTTGTGAGGCTGCGCAGCGAGGCATTACAAGACTCGTGGAACCGTGTAATTGGAAAGGGAGCTAATAACATTTGGGCAAGGTTATAAATACTGTATCATATAGAGTTGTAGCGTGGAGCAGGATAAATATTTTCTCTGTGCGGGCATGACTACTTATATTCAATAATAATAAAGCTAAGCTATGCTTCAATTATTTCGAGGTGATATTATGAAATATTTCAATCATCAAATATAAAATAATTCTGATCTCAATTTTCAAAAAATCGAATCTGTTTCATATTTTAAATATTTTATTTTAACATCTTTATTAAATTTAATTTACAAGTTTCACATGTAAAACAGTTTATATCAGTATTTATATTATAATTCTTTAGCAAAACTTTTAGTTGGATAATTAGTTATCTTCTTCCAATTTTGAATATTGAAAAATATCACATTTAAAATGCATTTGTAGTTTAGACAGTTTATAAATAATAGTTCGAAGTGGTCTACATTTTAGTTTTGTTCTTTTTTCTTAATAGATATTATAGTCATATATTTTATGAAGTATTTAGTATATATTAATTTATATTTTGGACATTAAATCACTGATTGCCATATAATGACTATAAAAATGCGTACAAAAAACACAACTAAAATTAATAATTAATTAACGTCCGATAAATTCCAATTTCAATAATTTCCAATATATATGACTCATAGACATTACACTAAAAATACAACTAAGGTTTAGTTAAATAATTTCTATGATGTGCCATAATTTTGCGACATAAACGCGTCCTCGTATTATTTAAATTATGTCATTAAATACTTGGCTAAATTTTTATTTAAAAAATTTGTTTAAACAAGGTATAAATTAATAAATATTTTCTTCATCCATATCATAAATCTAGGTGATAAAAATAGTACATTAATTAATAAGAAGCTATACAAAATTAAATAAATGAAAATAAATAATTAAATGGAAATCTTCTACAACTCAGATCTTATCAAAAATTCATAATTTTATTTTTATATTTGCAGACCCGGGAGTCTTGGCGTGCAGTATTTATCACCGCTAGTATGATCCACTTCTGCGGTGTTATCTTCTACGCTATTTTTGCTTCTGGTGAAAAGCAGTCCTGGGCTGAGCCTCCAGAAGAGGCGGAACCCGCTTGGAAACCACCACCACCACATGCAGATATGGTGGATGGAACCTATGGATATGGCAGTGACAAGCAGTGTGCAATGGCATCTTTCGATGATTATGGAGGCGACCCGATCCAGGATCCCTATGCCCAGTACACCACAGCGTCGCCACGATATGCGACGTCGGCGGAGTATGTGCAGGAAAACACCTCGATGTCTGGCGACTCGTCGGGGAATAGTGGACTCAATGGGGGGTTGTATCAGCGGCCGTACTAGGAAATGATTTTAGTCTCTGCCTGATATTAATTGAGAGAAATGTGCAGTAATTACACCCAATCTGATAGGGAGGCTAATTGTAATGCTTATTGATTTATAAACTTAATAATTAAATAGTAGACTCCGACAGAATATTTATTAATTATCTTTCATATAAGCTATAAAATAATTTTCTATAAGTATTGAAGTTTTTCTGACAATATAATTTAACAAATTGTTTAATTGATTTTTAATAAAAATTTTTTTTGGAGTTATTGTTGCTAAATACACTTTGCCATGCACATATTAAAGCTTAAATGTCAATTGTGATATTACATTATAGTGGTTGCTAATGGTTACTCTTTTACATTCCATTCACCCCATCGACATTTATTTAATGTTCAACGACAAAGATGAAAATTCTTGCATTTAAATTTAACGTCCACGAAATTATTCCTTTACAACACATTCTACTTTTAGTTTACAATGAGTAGTAGGATTAGCAGCATATCATCATATTTCTTTAGTTTCATGTTATTTTTTGTCTTTGCCTTATTTCTATTTCAATTATACACAATGTTCTATCAAGCAATATTCACATAATTGCTTATATAACAATTTATTCAGATTAGACAATTTGCAATAAGAAACAATTTCCTTTCTAGGATTTATGATGGACGATAAAACAAAAAAAGGTTGTATTTTTTGACACACTAATATTAAGATCTTTTTCTTTGTTTGCAATAGTGTTAGTTTGTTGTATTGATATTGTTCCGATATTGTGCCATACTTTATTTGTGTTGCTAAAAATCACATGTGATATATTCTTATGTATTCGATATCCAAAAATAACACCCAAAAGATCACAAATACAAAAATTATACAAACCATTAAGACATAAACTAAAATATATACTTACTTCCTAACAATGTATTGATTTTTGTGTTGTAAATAACGCCACAACTATTACATGATGATACTATGTCACCAAAATATCATTTGTTTAGATCTGTAGAGTTTGTAGTACCTATATAAATATAGTCAAAACCAGACATTCGTACTCTTATTCATGTATTTAATATTATATAACTACTTCTAATCAGTAGTATATACTATATCTTCTGCTTGAAAAAGTGGAAAACAACAAAACCTGAAGAAAGCATAATCCCATTACAGTTTTTTTATTCCGTGTTATCTTTATGTATACCTACTATACACATATTTACTCATTTTTGGCTGTTTTTCTGTTACGTCATTTTTGTTATAATAATATTTTGGCATGGTCTTTTCAAGAGAAAAAAATCTTCAAAACCAATTGGATCCCTAATAATACGATTTATCTTACAAATTAATGTTGAAATTAAAGAAAGGAAAATTCTCTCTACTAAAAATAATATATCAATTAGAACGATTAATATTTATGCATAGTTTATCATGCTAAAAGTATTCTTATAATTTTAGTAATATATATTGTTTGTATATTAAAATCGTTGTTGTATGCCTTTCCATTTGTAGCCAAGTTATTACTTTCAGTTATATTGTGCGTCCATTTATTTCTTATATCTATACTCTTACTTATACATCCGTATATCTAGATAAATATATAATAAGCATACGTAGCTAAGCATATTCTTAACTACTTCGATATCTATATAAGAGATATCTAACTACATGTTTAAATTGAATAGTTTATTTAGGAATTATACTTAACTATATAACTTTAATTTTAGAATAGATACATATATATATATATATTTAACTTTATTCAATAATTATTACTCTAAGTCTAGGCGATAGTTTTTTATGTATTATTACTTTCGTGATGTTTGGTTTCACTTTTGTGGATGACATGACTATATTGATTATTATTAATAAAATTGTGTATTTTTTAAACACTGTTTTCTTTAAAGTTTTGGGTTTAATTATAATATATGTATTTAGAAGGTTTCCATAAAAAATGGAATATTTAATAGAACACAAAACATAATTACATTAAAAACATTAAAAACATTAAATAATGGTAACAAATTGGATTTAACAATATACTTCGTCGAATGTGTATCTTCATATCTTGCTAAACTTGTTGAGAACTTGATTGAGAACTAAATATATTAGAAAAAGAAATTTATATAACTTTTTATTACTAAACATTTTAGAACAGAATATTAACAAGATTTTGTTAAAAAATATGACATATTAAAATTTCTCCATTCAAATTTTTTTTCAACGCTTATATTAACATTTTATTACAAAGGTCTTACAGAACGGAGACATAATTTAATATGAAGTATACTCTTGTAACAAAAATGTCCTTGTCAAGTTAAGCACATTTTTGACTTAACTGACTCTCAAAGGCAATATATTACAGCTGTTACACAGAAGATTATATAATTCACCTAAGTAAGAATATATTGAAATTCGTTCAGTGACATTAATCACCAAAATCTTTTGTTACAATGATATCCCATCAAACCAAAGTCGTTTTGACATGACGTGGACACACATATATAAGTAGAGAAGGGATCCACAGAAACAGTTATCTGCAGAATTGAAGAGTCAGGATTTTTTTAAACTGATCTCTTTGATTCAACTCTAAATAGAGAAGCACATTATCCCTTTATAGTGAGTTCCATCAACTACAATTTAAGAAGCAGCCAGTAAGCTTGTATTATTAATTTATTGTTGTCCACATTAATTTTGTAATTAAAAATGCGTTTTTGCGTAAAGATGTTTTTGAGACGTTATTTTCTAGCTTCAATATTTGTAATGCATCCATTTTAATCATAGTATCTACTTATTCAAACATTTATTTCATAATAACATCCATTAATTATATAACGAAGTACCATTTTAACATTATACGTAAACATAATTTTTATAATGTGTAAATGAAAAAACTAATAAACTTCGGATGGTTAAAAATTTTAAAAAGAAAGTTTTTTATTTTCTTATTTTCTTATTAATGTTTATTTATTTCATAAACGGTGTACATATATTATATTATGAATTATTTTATATACTAAATAGTTATAGATTGAATTAATATACTGACACCATATCGCCGTGTATTAAACTAATTTTAATAACTAAATACATATATCTTTATAGAAAACAATACACAGTACAAGAACACACATTAATAAAATAAATAAACACTGAGAATGTAATTAGAATATTAAAAATTATTAGAATTATTAAAAAGAAAATCTAATACTTAGTCGATGCATATTAACTAGTTTTATGAAAATTGTTTTCCTTTTTTGACCAATGATTTCAATAACAAATATAATTCTTTGATTATATATTTTTGTTGCAAAGATATAGTTATTAACAAATTTAACAGTACCTCTTTCCAAGTTAGAAGAGCATCATTATTATTCATTTACGTCATTGCAGATCTGCAAAGATGGCTACATCCAAACAAGTATTACAGGCCTTCACAGGTACGTCTTTTATTTTTCATAAAGTAATTTCTTTAATATAAATAACTTCAAACTAAATATTTTTCTAAATCTGTTTCAGTCTGTATTGTGCTACTCGCATTAACAGGTAAAGTCAGGTTGTATAACTATTATTCTAAATGTTTATTTTCAAATAATAATTCCCGCACTCATTAGTTTGTACATAAATTATTATATTTTATTAACAATCCTTACTCATAAGTGGCATAATCAGATCCCATTCTACAACGAAGACCAATCAAGAATCAATCAAGAACTATTTTTAATTAAAATGTATTTTACATTGTGTTCTGTCTTATAATATTATACATTTACATTTATTATATATATATTTTTAACATAATTGAAGTATTGATTTATAAAATAAAATTGAAACAATTATTGTCACAAAAAGAAGCGCAACAATCTAATTTTATTAATTAACATATCAAGGATAGCTAAATTGCAATATTATTTCGAAATACTTTAAACTTTATCTATGTCCATTACTGAAAAATAAATAGTTTAATATAAGTAAGATGTGTACTTTATTCAAATAAATAACAAGCTGGATAGGATTGATAAATAAACATTAAGGTAATTCACGAGAAAAAATAATTTAAACATACTCAGAAAAGAATAAAATATTGAGTAATATAATCAAATGATATATAACATGTCACAAATTAGAATGATAAGAACTGATTGTTTTGATTTCTTAGAATATAATTAGTCATTAATTATTAAATAGTATGATTTATAATATTATCTTCACCAATTAGCACAATAAGACGGACATATATTT
The DNA here is from genome assembly GCA_034780395.1 of Vannuccia rotundouncinata. Lineage (NCBI taxonomy): Eukaryota > Metazoa > Platyhelminthes > Proseriata > Coelogynoporidae > Vannuccia > Vannuccia rotundouncinata. Next base: position 20,778 of record JAUZNC010028769.1, on the reverse strand, counting down.
ACAATCAAAGAAATATTGGTCAAATTAGTAAACTACACATTGTCTATGAAAAGATTTTTTAATTCTATAAAGGATATACTAAAATATTGATTTTAAAGAAATTTCTAAAATAGAGGTACACACTACTTGAATAGTTAAAAGTAGAAAACTAAAAACACAGCAAATACATGCAAATATATACGAAAATATTTGAAATGATAACTACAAATTATTTTTCATATTTATAAATTAATTAAACTAAATGATATTTAATTCAACAATTTATCAACAATAATATAATAAATAATAAGATACATGTAAAGATTTTTTAAATTAATATTATGTTATAAAAAAACGTATTATTTTCCATAACAAATGTTTTGAATAGAATAATCTTCATAAGTGAACAATTTCAAAATCATATCTACACAAATCTTCTTCATCACTCCAACTAGTTTGGATAGAAACAACTTTTCTTGTAGCACCAAATTTTATATTTCAAATGATTTCCTGAAAGTTTAAAAATATTTACAAGTTAAAATAACATTACCAATAATAATAACGTTAATAATGATGACAAATTATCAATCAATATCATACAATCGAATTTCTTCTGACTTTTATTCCATTAAGTTAATCAAAATAACTTTTATATTTTCGATATTATTTAGAAAAAAACAGAACCAACATAGTATCGTATGTGACGTAAGTAAATACATAAATGATTGATTCAAAACTGTCAATGGTTGGTAACTTACGGTCAACAAATCAATTAAAGCGCAGTCTGGAGCATAACTGAAATGTGAAAAAAGTGAAATAAATCTTAATTCAAATCAAATCAATAAACGTTCTCTATTAAATCGTTGGCGTTAATTTACTGTGAAATGTCTGACATAAATTAATTAAATATTGATTATTTTGTTCAAATTTAAAAACTAATTAATTAATGGTTTGAACTTATACCAAGATAAAATCCACACAAGCACACACGAAGGAAAATTAAGTTGAAATGGAACATAAGAAAATTTTATATACAAAGAAAAAAAAATGTACAAGTCACATTCTTTTGAAGTTGTATGAAAGAGATAGAGAAAGACTAAAATGTATGAAACAAAAGTTTCAGCAATTTCTTTCCTCCACATAACGCAACAAAGCCAGAAGGCTTTTCGACGCGATAGACTTGATCATTCTTTGTCGCTGACGAAACGGAATCAATCAAATGAACGCCGAAAGTGTTTCTCTATTCAACTGAGAAGGCGGAAAGTTTGACACAGCAAAGTCTACAGGACTACACACGCGAAGACCACTCTAGAAAGAGATACCGCCAGAGGTGCTGCTGCTCTCCATATCCCGACGTCGACGTCGCAAACAATGCCGGAGAATCATCACCTTCCCCAGGGCTAAGAGGATCTTCTTAGGGGAGCCCAGACCTTGGCAAGCGGGCCCGCTCACATTATCCAACTCCGTGTCAATATCGGAGTCTGTGAGTTACACGAAACCACAAAATGTGACAAAATTGAAACCCAATTGAGTCAAAACTGTTAACGGACAATAAATTGGAGTGACGTTTGAGGTAGAAATGTGCTTTTGTGTACTGACCTTGTGGACTTCTCCTCACAGGGATGGGCGGAGGCAGAGGAGAAGTTGGGTAAGAGACGAGAGCATCCGGGGCGAACATGATGGTGTAGACATTGACGGCAGCCAGCAGACAGCACAGGAGGACCGGACCAAAGATGGCGCCTTCAAGTCCATAGTAGTACATACCGCCGACCACAGTGAGTCCGGTGAGGTAAGGGTGACCGGCCCTGGTGTGGAGAGAAGGGAGATAAGAGGGTCATAAACAGGAGGTAGTTTGCACGGGATGGCTCTCACCCCTGGATGTCATTGAAGACAGCACTATCGAAGAATCTAGTGGGGAGGATGTGAAGAAGGACGAGAAGACTCGCCAAGCCGACATCGCTATAGATAAAGACGAGTTCTATCACCGCTGGCAGCACGGCCCAGTAGGTACCGATGAAGGGGATCACAGCTAGCACTGCCGACAATGCTGAAGGAGGATGGTAGAGGTACTCTGCAGTTACTTTAGACAGTGCTACTCCAAGTCAGGGTGTGAACCTACCGCATGGTACCATGACAAGGTGGACACCGAACAGCGAATGTGTGAGAAGGGTGAATCCGGCGTAGAAGAGGGCGATCTTGGCGGTGGCTGTGAACACACCGTCCAGTGCGGCGCGGAGTGAGTGAGACAGGATGAACAGGGTGGGACTGTGACTGATGGGCGGGAGGGAGGCAGTCATCATGTGAACAGGAAGGAAGTCCTCTCCACTGGAGGACAGCAGATGGTAGAGGGCGGTGAAGAAGATGAGCTGTAGAGAAAGAGAATGAGGACAGCAGATGGTAGAGGGTAGTGAAGAAGATGAGCTGCAGAGAAAGAGAATGAGAACAGTAGATGGTAGAGAAGAAGATGAGCTGTAGAGAAAGAGAATGAGGACAGCAGATGGTAGAGAAGAAGATGAGCTGTAGAGAAAGAGAATGAGGACAGCAGATGGTAGAGAAGAAGATGAGCTGTAGA
>JAUZNC010028769.1:0-17984 GCA_034780395.1 Vannuccia rotundouncinata | reverse complement strand
ACAGCAGATGGTAGAGAAGAAGATGAGCTGTAGAGAAAGAGAATGAGAACAGCAGATGGTAGAGAAGAAGATGAGCTGTAGAGAATGATATTGGTTCAAACTTTTTATTTCCAATTTAAAAACAAATTTAATTTGAAATATTAACAAAAACATGGTTTTAAAAATGTGTTTAAATAATTGTGTAGAATCCAGAAGATCTAATATACTAAAGCGTTCCTTTAAACTTTACAAGATATTTCGATAGTTCAGATAAAAGATTGTGTATAGGTAATGTGCTACAAAAAGCATCAGCAACTTTTGCTTTAAATCTCTGCAACGTAAAGGTGGAGGGACTAATTAGTTGCAAATGTCAAAATTTAGTGGCCAATTAAGATGTCTGAATACAACTATAAATAGTTGGAGAGCTCTTAAGTATAATGGCCATACTTAAGAGGAGATGGATAGATAGGATATCAATCGCGTTATCTGAGGTCAGGGTGTCTATCTTTTATCGTTTCTTGTTATCCAGAGAATATTGTTGAAATTTAGCAACATAGTAACTGGAAAATGGATACATTTTGTGATTGTGACAATATTCTAGATTCCGAATAAATGACAGCTACATCTTTATTGAACGTTTACCAAATACTAAAAGTAATTTTAATTCATTATAAAATAACACATTTAAAAGTTCTTTAGAATTGTAGGAGCACACAAAGGAGCACACTGATAAAATCAATAATTTAATACGAATTGGGAAATTTCCATATCCATTAATAAATTTGGTGAACATGTTAATGTTATGTCTTGATAATGAAATTTTAATAAATATACGGGTATATCTGATTGAACAATTAATTTGATAAAATAAAGAAATAGATTAATAATTCTTAACAGCACTGATTAAAACAAAATTGTTTGGACAAATAATTAATTCAAATAATACCTATAGTACTAAAATACGATCAATAAAAATATTAATGCCAAACATATCGATTATAATATCAGAGTAGTGTTCAAGAACTGACTACATCTCTCGACAATTTGGTTTCTAAACACCTTCATCCAACCCAACTTTCAAACTCACAGAAGAAATGAGAAAGCTGAGGACAACAGAGCCTCCTCCAAACAGGAAGGACAAAACCGTGGAGATGAGAGTGAGACAGAGGTTGACATTGCTCCTCAGAAGGGTCCATATCGACTCCAGAACGGTGTAGATGAGGCCTAGGTTCTCCTTGAGTAGGCCAAAGAGACTGCGCACGTCCAATTTGTGGAACTTCCTGAAGGACTTCCACAGGGAGGTGATGGAGGATGTGATATTGTGCGAGCCGGATCCAGTGACAGTCAGGAAGGAGGGGGTGTCGATAATGGGTGTTGTTGTGTTCTGTGGAGATCCCAGATCATTAATTATTTAGATAACGTTCTTAAATTTTTCAAATATTTATATAAATTACAGATTTAAAGGATCGTTATCGAAACGATTATTTGAACAGTGATATGAAGGCCATAAATCACTCTTGTTTTAATGATACAGCAAGGAAGAACAAATTCCGTTTTCATGAAGGTCTTAGAAGTACGTCAAAACGTCAGCTTAGTGATATTTATGCTTCAATGTATATCTTTTATAGTTGGCTAATAATGACCTCAGCTACACACAGACTAATTTAAAACAGGAATTTTAGGTAAACAGTGGATAAGCTCGCAGACAAGATATCTAAAATATAAACATAGTTCTGGAACACCAACCCTATTACCATATCTGTCATTTGGTGATAGAGTTTATCCCAGATCGCCAAAGCTTGCTCTTCGATGCGGATCTTGTTCTGAGGGTCAGCCCCAAACACGGTGCCAATCTGAAGATAAAAGTGCCACTTGGAATGTAGGTATAACATGTCTATAATAGAGACGTTAGGCTGATGGATTGGGGGGAGAGTTCTCGTCTGAACTGAACTAAACAGATGAAGAAAATACGCCGAATACAAAGCAAGTTATGCAAGGGCGAAATGTTGTAATTTAATTTTAACTGGATATAATTTAAAATGTTCCCTTATAGACAAACGAAGAAAATCATTTATTATAAGAATACTTTTATTATTTTAAACAATATATTATAGTTTTTGAATACTGATTAGAAAGATTGGTAGAACATTAGCTTCACCTTTTTCTTAATCCATTTTCTACCGAAAGGGTAGGCGTTCCCTACCATAGAGTCAAAGACGTTTCTCATCTGGTCCCGCTCTGGAATCCAACTGCAGACAGATATTTAAAAGAAAATGAAGAAGGAAATATTTAATTTAGAACTTAGAAAATTATACTTTTTGCTTTACTTTAGCAATCAATCAGGATATAACTGCAATTCAGGACGCATTCGACATTTTAATATAGTTGAAAACCAAAATATAAAACATATTACATTGAAGTAAGAGATTTGTTAATAGCTAAAAGCATCTAACTGCGCCTTGTCACCAAAACATTCCGTAACTTTCCATAAGAAAACGTTACACAGGACTCAGCTAGGGATCACTTCAAATACAAACTCTTACTTGTACAATTCTGAATGCATTGTGTTGTTAAGGACATTGCTCGTCATAGTAACCAAATGGACTACCTCGCTTTGGACCTGATAGAATTGGTTGTTGTGTAATTTTAGTATATTGTATATTGCACATTAAGACAACCGAGGATAAGCGAAAAACAGCTTTTAAAATATGATACTCAAATGTTACGTTACTTGAAATTTGAATAACACACAACATTACAGAATGAGTTAAGCAATTAATCACTGTAAAAAACAAAATATCGTACAATATATTGGATGGTAACTTTACCTGATAAACCAAGACTCCAGCCGCTGTTATAAGACCAAAAATGACAAACAGAATCACTCCAATACTAACAAGACTGTCTAATGAGGCGTCCAGGATTTCTCGAAGCTGGAATTCAAAATTGACACTCAGTAACTTCAACGGAGAGTATAAGGTCGCGAAGAGTTATATATGAAATTTTATAATATATTAATATCAAAAAATATGATATTCTATATTTAAAATATACTTTAACAAACTGTATAAGTTATATGGACGCGTAGTGAAACGGCCAATATTTTAATTGATTACTTATAAACCAAGTTCAACTAACAAACTAAACTATATTAATATAAACGTCTAGTATTATAGACATTCTTGAATTTACAGGTTCTTTGCGTTTATTATGAAAGATACTTAAAAGATATCGACTACGTGTTCATAATTATTCATCACAAATATTAGATCAGGGAGCTTGGTAGAAGCGTGTGTGTCCAACAGTATTATAAGAGATCTTAAACATGAGGAGAGGGAGGGTGGAGTGCTCCTTGGAAGCTGCGTTTTGAACTTTCAATGTTAATTGGAGCCTTGTAAATTCCGTACCTGATCCCCAGCCATAAACAACTTAGACACTCCCGGGCTCAACTCTTATCCTAAATATTATATCATGGTTATCGACAACGACCACTTGTTGGGTAGGAGACAGTCAGCCAGGAATAGTGGTGTCTACAAACGCTGATTGGGATGCGCACTCATGATTAATAATGATGCATGGATGGACTGTCAGAAGTGTGCTGCAAAGTGGCCATCGGGAAAGGTTACATATAGAGAAGAGGAGAATCAGGCAATGGAAGGAAAGTGTCCATCGTTATGGAGGTTCAACAATTGAAGCATGCTAGCGGTAGTGTAGTCTAGTCATGTTTCAGAAGTAAATGTACTACCGATAAGGCCTCTTGTAGAGGTGTACACTACATACGATTCAGGGAATAGGTAGATGAAATCTTATTTGTGAAAACTAGCAACATGAAGCAGTGCTAGGTTGAAGCAGGCAGGGTGTGGTGGTATGTATTTTTTTAAAATAAAAATAAGTAAGATATAAAATGTCATAAACTTGCCGTGCAATTGTCGATAAATTATAAATATTTGCTAAGAAATAGTTATAAACTTTTTAATTATTTCAGATTGTTATTAAAATTACTAAATTAACTGTCAATAACTATAGAATTATATATTGTCAATTCGTAACGTAGAAAATTTGAAAAAATTAAAGTAGGATTTAAACAAACCAATTTATGAACGAACTTTATATGTTATAGGTAAATAAACTTTAAACGAATTCCAATCATATAAAGAAGAAGGTCTCTCTCTACCTTCTTATCTCCTCTGAGAAGTAGTCTGAAGAGACCCTGAACCGCTGTGGGTGTCAATGCCTCGTGTCGCTCCCAGAAGGCCGTCTTCACCTTCACCACAAACCCTGTCACATCCTCTCTACTTGCCAACTCTCGTCGCACCCACTGGTACAACTTGCGCCCACCAACTACTGCTAGCGAGAGGGGCAAGAGCAGGGTGAACCAGTGTTGCTGCCAGGCGTAGGCCACCACAAGACTCCAGCCCAGAAAGACAAACCAGTTGTGTACCGCTGTGGAAGAGGTCGCCCCGACACTGGGTAGACTCTCATCGTCGGAAGATAGAAGGTAGCACTGCGTGCTGGCGGTGGCCCAGCAAAGAGGCTGGTGGGGTGTTGGGGATGATGTGGCGGTCTTTCCACTAGTAACCTCGGGGTGTAGATGACGCAGGGTGACCACTGAAGACTTGGCGGCTGATAGAATGTGACTGACAAACACAAAAGAATTACCAGTAATGTAAAGGAAATTATAGAATGGTTGACAACTTTTGAAAACAACATAAAATTAGGAAAAATACGTATTACAAAAATAATTTCAACCTCTTATGAACCTTTATACATTAACCAACTAATCGTTTACAAATTAAACATTAAATTGTAATAAAAATCTACATTTAAAAACGGCGACAGAATAATGAAAAAATCAAAAGGCAATTTCAGATCAGAAAAAATAATAAGTCATAATAAATTAGTGATCGATAATAATGAAACTAATTGATATGTTGATGTAATGGATATTTTGCCAACTTACTCAAACCAGCCAATAAATGTATTGGTAGTGTGCGGCAACTTACTCAAACCAGCCAATAAATGTCTTGGCAGTATCCGCTAACTTTGCTCGTCCCGGAAAGATTTCTGCCACGTTCAACTTCTCCGTGGAGGTCGCCTTGTCAATATAAGTTAATGGTTCGTCCTCGTACCTAACTTCGGGCTTTTCTGCATCCAGAGGACCAGCTTCCACAAGATCTGCTGAAGGGTTCGAAGTCACCGAACCACTGCTCACCAGTATCTCCCCGTCGTTGGCAAAGATAGCAATAGGACGAGTATGCTTGGTGGACGAGTTCTGAGGACTGTCTGGACCATTAATACTGTTGACATGACTACCATTTTTGGTTGCAGAGGAGTTGCTCAATGCCGGAGAAGTGGAATGAGCAGCCCTTCCGATTGCTTTAAGGGATTCGTAGTAAGCGGCTGGTCGAGCCAGGGGAGTGTAGTCAGGCGGGCTTGTGTTTTCCCGAAGATCTGAGTCATCCACAGACGGCACGGAATTCGCGGTAATTTCTAAAGAATATAAATAGAGCTTCTTCAATTTGTAAAATTAAGGCCGAATTTACGTTACAAATTTTTATAATTTTAGAATATTTAAAAAGATTTAAATGTAAAAAAAATGAAAATATAAGTTTGAATCAATGCAGCCATCATTATACAAAATAATACAAATTCCATTTAAAAAAAAATTAAAACAATAATTTATCTGCAAATATTTAACTTAACCTTGTTTACAATAATACAAAAATTCATATATTTTAAATCGTGTCTTGCCTACCTTCTGAACAGTCACATGCAAGTGCTTCCTGATCCTCGTTTTGATTGGATACGACATTATTATCAATCTGTGAAGTTTTAGACACTGGTTCTGTGGAGGCGATTTGAGGGATGGTCTCTAGTAGTGGCTTCGTAAGGTTGTCCGCGAGAGTCCAAGGCTTCAGGATGAAGTCCCACGCTTGATGCACATACGAGGCTGAACAGATTTTAACGAATAATATAATATATTGCACAAAGCGTACAACTTAAGACTACAAGTTGAATAAACAAATCTAGAGTTTGTTTTGGGTAGGTGTTTAAGAAATTTAAATAGCACAGATATGCAACTTAAGTATTCAACACAAAAAATATTTTTGTTTATTCCGTTTAGAACTCTTTACAAAATGACTTAAATCTTAAAAAAACTTACTATTCTGAGAACCTTCCAAACGTTCAGTAAGGTAGGAAACGCCTCCAATAAATAATAGAACCAGGATCAAAAGGATAAAGGGAATTCGAAAAGGGCCACAGATTGCAACCAGGTGAAGAATAACAAATATCCAAAGAGGAGCAGATAGCGTTTTAAGATAAGAGCGATAGCTTGAATTCCAGAAGACGATGATAACGACAATATAAGCTAGAATCAATGTAGTCACCTAAAAGAAAACCAAGTCTCTGGATTACAATTTTAATAATGTGTTACTAGAAATGAAACTGTATAATATTAATTTGTTCCTGTATATTAATTGAATCAGAATTTAATAAAAGTCGAAATATTTAAATCTAAAAAGTTCTAAAAATTAATTTATTTAAAACATGTTTAATAGGAACATGGATAGAATTTTTTTTTAGTACAAAATTATATCATAACATGTTGTAAAGAATTGCATTAAAATGAAACTTATTTATATCGACATTTTGGTTAATAATAATGAAAATATGTACATTATATTTTTAATGACTGACTTGAACATAATTAGGTACAACCTAATTTAATGAATAGAAATATATTTATTTTGCAGATATAACAAAATGACATAAAAATTACTAAACTAAAGATTAAAGAATTGATATATTTTAATTTTGACAATAAAAAATATTCCAATGAAGGAATCTGTTATCAAATAAAAACGTTATGCTAAAGACAGATGCAAACATCTTTTGATACATAAAACTATTTCCTTAAGTATAAACCATCAAAATTGAAAACAATTTTGAGACTCTAATCACAGTTTCCAATGCTAATTAAAAATTCTTTAACATTTAAATATGATTAGTTTTTTAAAATTTCTAAACATTTTGAAATGTCCTTCAACTTATTTTAATATAAACATAAAATTTAAAAAATACTGCTAAATAAAAAGAATGACAATTTTTTCTAATATTGTATTTGTTCCTTCAGAAGTTCACAAACAAAATTTTTAACATAATTAAATCTATTTTATTGGATGTTTGGAACTACAGCATTTTTTTGCATTTGCATTTTTTGGGACTTTGCTTTTTACACTATAAGACAAATGTAATTGACAGTAAACTTATTTTAATCTGTGTGACAATAAAAAGAGAATACATTCAATCAAAAGTCTGTTATACATCACCTAAACATTACAAGTATTCAATTTCTTAAATCAGTGTCACATGACTTAACTATAAAATAAATGTGAATAAATATGTCTCAGTCGTATTCAATTCCTGTAGAATACCTTGAAATGAATTTTCACAGGGAGTGATAGCTAAATATAATAACAATCTATTGAATACACTTAAAAATTCTCCTATTTCTCAATACCATAAAAAAACCATGGTAAACCATACAAAATTCTGTCAAATTGAGGTGGTTTACTATTTAATACATTATCCATATCTTTTGAGTAAGAAGAAGTTAAGATAGTTCTGGAACTTGATAGTCTGATTGAATATTTTTAGACCATAAGTTTGTAAAAAAATGAAGAAAAGATGGCATTCAAATGCATTCATCCTCAAATATGTGCAAATTTAATGGTCTCCATTTTGAAAAAAAACTGTTCACAACAAAATCATAATATTGTTTTATTTTATGAAATTGATACTTATTTGTTCATTAAAGCTACTAACCAAATTTATGAAACCAAATTTTGTTTATAGCATAAAACAAATGTGTTCATAAATCTCTAATTTCATATATTTTATTATTCTCTAAATGTAATATATATGATATGGCCTTTTTAATTTAAAGTGAATAGATTGCTTTTTAATATGTTTTAAATAAGTTATTTTTAACATATCAACATTTAAAGTAAAAATATAAATAAGTTGAATAAATGAACAAGTTAACAGGATAAACATAAAATATTAAAAATATAGGTAGGATCTATTAAAATTATGTATTAGGTTATTATTCTTATATTTCCACACATACATAGTTAGTTATTTGTGAAAAATATCAGTAATGTGAAATGTGGTATCATTTAATATTTTAATTAAACTATTTGACTGTAATTAATGACTTTAATTATTTTTGAAATTATATTTAGTATGGTTTCTAGTATTTATGATATAGAAAAGAAATTTAATTTGTGCATTTTTTCAAATGCATATTGAACCGGAAAATATAAAAATACAGATAAGATTTTTGTCTTCTCTAGATAATATGAAATATAGTTGATTCAAAAAATATTTTTCAAATATTTTGCTATAAAAACAGGAGTAAATAGTAAATAGTAAACAGCAAAATAATATTGAATATAATTTTAACAAATAGAAGAGTTTAAAGTGTCTATACTTTTGATATTTTACAAACTATTAATAATGAGAGTTAATAAGTCTTCAAAAAAATTAACAATATCTGCCTTTTATTTTATTATTAACCCTTTAGACATGGGTATACAAATTAATTTCTACAAGCATACTATTACTGTGTTTTATATTTGAAAATCAATGAGATGATTCCTATACTTTTATTGGCTAAATTGATTCTTGTTGTGCAAAGCTGTGTGGGTAAACATATATAAACATATATTACTTAGCATTTATTAGGTATTTGTAAAGATTGGTAAGACATGTGCCTGCAAAAATGAGAGTGGGCAGACTAGGCCTTATGTACAAAGATAGGGGAAACATTTATCTAGGAACAGTATATGATACTGTTTATCTGCTGTGAGGTTTAGTGATAAGTTCACAAACATGCCCCTAAGCAAAGGCTAGACTGGCCAGGACACTCCATACACACTATCCCAGTTGAGAATGTTTTCTTGGCCATAGATTTGTGATAGTTGGGGGAAGGTTGTCTGTCCTTAAAATTGACTGTAACCAATAATGGTTCCTATAGGAGTTATATGAAATTCCCTATATAATACTATGGCATACCAGTGCTGTAGTTCAGCTTTATCTATATTTCTCAATATTCCTTGGAGGTGCTAGGTGATGGAATATGCTTGTCTGGAAAAACCTCTTCCAGTAGGCATGCTCACTTAACACATAAGATGACAAAGACATAATTAGATAAAATAACACAAAATCTATGGCACAATAATGACCTTTAATTATATTTTACAAGATAAATATAAATCAAAACACTTAATAGTCTTATGGACAAAATTAAACCAATAGGAGTGCAGCTATGTCTATGTAATACAAATAAACCAGACATTAGTGAAATATATGATTAATAGGAATAAAATCTCCTCTGGTGTTATGGTTGTTTAGAAAATAGCTATTTTCATCTTATAGATGTGCAAATAATAAGATGAGTTTTCAAAAAAGTTAAAGGATATTTTCAATAAAGGGTGACTGTTTTTAAAAAAAAATTTAATGCTTAATATGGATCCTATATTAAAGGGGAGAAAGGAGTGTCTTAAACCTTGTCTGTATTAATATTAGTTTTTAAAAATTGCAATACTTATAGTAATTATTATATTATAATTTTTGTGCTAAGGTGGGGAGGAGGGAGGGGAGAATGGGGGAAGTAAAGGAATAAATCTGGAAAAAATGAAGAAAAAATCTAAATAAGTTTATTCAATATGTAATTAGATATTTTGTTATATTTTAACATATATTTTAGATTATAATTAAAAAAAATATTTAAAAATAGTATTGCTAATATTTAAAATTGTAATTTTTATATTTGTTTAAATATTAGTCAGTTTTAATTACCTATGTTATATTTTAATTTATTAATCAATAGGTTATAGATTAATTTAATTTTTTTAATATAGTAAAACTAATTAATATAATAAAGATAAACCAATTTTAACTTACCCAATATCCAGAAAATATTTTTAAAAGACTATTTAAAATAAGTATAAAAATTTGAAGAATCTTTAAAAATTTTGTGAATGGTCCATAAATGTAAAGCACATAAATAACAGGAGTTGTTGTAAGAATAAAGATGATAACTTTGAAATATTTGAAAAAAATTTTAACAGTATTTTCAGATAAAAGTTTGAGAAATTCAGCAGGAAATGTTATAAATGACAAAAAAAGAGATTGGTCAGTTGCCTTAATAACTGATAGCCACTGCCTACACCATAATGTCACACAACGTTTGACAGGATATAAACACATTCCAATCAGAAAAGCCCATATTAAAGGTTTTAAGAATATTTCCAATAAACTATATACAGCAAAACTTGAAGTTGCAATGAACACAATAAATAATATGGCTAAAGATGTAAAAAAGGCATGACGAAGTGCTTTTCCATCATTTGCTGGAAAAATTCTAAGCAAATTTTCTATTGGTGATGGTATTTTTGTTCTTAATTGACTCATTATAGCTTTAAAAGTCTTTAAATGTCGAAAAATAAAAAAAACACGAAACTGAACAGACTGAAATAAAGCTAAATTATCAGAAAATTAAATATTGCGTGCAATTTAAATTTCTGCCGTTACATTAATTTTATTTATTGAAATAGAAAAACAAGTTCGGAAACATGATATATTTAGGAAACTATTTAAATATTATTTTATAAATCTTTTAATTTTATTTCAAAGAAAAAATCTGATTTGTTATTAGTTGTGAAGTTAGCTTTAAACATAACTTATTTATGGTATCTAAGCCATTACCTTCTACAGTCAGTTGTCTGGGTTTGATATGCAAAATTTTGTATAGATTGTGAAATGTGAATCTCTCGTTAGATGATCGTGTAGAGCTTGAGTTGTCATTCGAAAGTGACAGCTTACGGAAGGTAGTTACTAGATTTATTGAGACACACCCAGATAACAATGTTTTACAAAGTGCTTTGTCAAATTGGTTGATAAAATAAAAAAACATATAGCGCATCAACGATAAATTAAGTTCAGTACCCCACAGAACATCTGCCTTACAAGTATCAGCTACTCCACCATTTTCCTGAGGGTGACCTTGACCCCCGTGGTGAATTTTTTGAGTGGGTAGTTTACCAATTTGCGCATGATAAATCCCTACAATCAAAGATATTATATTTGGACGAGGCAAAATCCTATACAATTAAATGAAGAGGTCAATCGTACGGTCGATTGTTTAGATATTCAATTATAAGATAACTTGATTGGCCTCCTCGGCCCCGAACAGTTCCCCGCTCGCTCTCCGGTCATGTATTTGCTGGACTTCTATCTGTAGCTGTGTGGGCATGTTTTAAATATCTATTAAGTATCTATTATAAGTACCAATTAATTGTTTTTACTCTGAAAAATCGAAAACGAGGTAAACTTTGTTGAGCGTATAATATATCAGATCCCGGAAGTTTCCAGAATATTGTTTCTGATTGTGGACACATAATATGTTATGAACTCATTGAACACATTTTATGAATGTTATTATCATATTGTACTAACGTATTTTGTTAAATTATACATAATATGTATTAAAATAATTTTTCCAAAATTTTTATGTATACCATATTTACGCGCCACCCTACTCGAACCCTTTAGGGAATTTTTTGAGAGATTTGTCTATGAAAGTAAAGAAAAATCTCAGATTTTTACCAATATCATTCTATATTCGTTACACTGCAATAACTCGACACGCAAAAGAAAGTAGTCAGCAAATGAATTCCGACGTGTGCCTAATATTAAGCTAAATTCTGCGGATGGACCATCCGCTTGAATAACAATAGTTTTATTGAAGCCTGGGTTCGTTTGTGTATAGTTTCAATTATGGTTTCAATTAGTTGATCCAAATACATTTAATTTTGAAAATATATAATTTTTTTGTGTATAATAAAAACTTTTTAAACATTATTATATATATTCTTCAATGAAAAAACCTATGTGGTAGTGAAATATGGGATACACTGTCATGCAAATAATATTTTTTTAATCTATAACGCGTATATAGCTAACATTTGTACATATTTAATTAATAGCTGATTCATGTCTGTCTCTTACTTATAACAAAAGTATTTTATATATAATACATTTGGGTCAATATGTATTAATATGTATAGATAACAGATTTATTTATTATTTATAATAACTACTAAATAAATTAAGACAATTTGAAATATGATTTTTCGGGGTCCTTATTCTTGCAATATAGATATAGGTACGTGAAGCTAGTACTTACAATTATTATCTGTATAAACTGTACTAGCAAACTGTAAATGAACTTTAGAACGTAAGATAATATAACCTAACTATATATTTATTGTCGTCTTACTATCTGACATTTATTTATTTGAAAAGTTTATATATGTACACTTATTAAATAAATTAAATGGATTCTGAGTTAAAAGTATTATATAATGAAATTGATAATGATTTTAATCGTTGCATTTCTTTTTGGATAAATAATTCAATAGATACAGATCATGGGTAAGTTTTCTGTATCAAAGTTGATTAAATTCATTGTAATTATAAAACTAAATTAAAACAATAATGGTAATTATAATTCTGATGTATTTTAGCAACATTTAAAATATTTGTTTTTTTTTAGTACTTAAAATAATCAAAACGAACATTATAATACAATTATATCTATATATAAAATTGTAGAACATAATTTATAATTAAATATTATTATATACCAGTAAATATATAATTTTATAAACATATATTTGAAACAATTTTTGTATATTTCAGGGGATTTTTTAATTGTTTGGATAAAACTGGAAAAGTTTATGACAACAAGAAATATGTATGGCTTCAAGGACGACAAGTGTGGATGCTGGCAACTATTTACAACTCGGAATCGAATTATAAAACACCAGAATTGAAAGAAGCACTTTTAAATGGTAAGTGAAAAATACAAACTGAAAGATTTTTGATGCTTATTGGTTTATTATATAAAATGTTATTAAAATATTTATTTTTAAATTATAATTTAAACAATGAATGGAAAATAACAATTCTAAAACATCCCAAATTTAAAAAAAATTAACGAATATCATAAAAATTCTTTTGAATAGCTGCTCGGTTTCTCATGACTAAATGTCGGGACAGTGAAACAGGTCGGTGCTACTTTTGCGTTTCTAGGGATGGTACACCCGTTTCAATGCAGCGCAAAATCTTCTCTGAATGTTTCTATGCGATGGCCATGTGTGCAATGTATAATATAACGAATGAAGATATATACAAAGTAAGATAAATTTTAGCAAATAACAAGAAATAAATAATAACAACACATATAACATATAACAACAATTGTGAAACACAATTAAATGTATTTATTTTAAGGTTTAACACCATTCAATTAATTCTGTAGAATGAAGTCTTTTCGATTCTCAAACTTCTCTTGCACTGGACAACAGTATCAGACAGTGATCTTGGACTCCAAAAGTTCTCCGGAGCTCCACCGCACAGTAGTTTGGCCGTTCCCATGATGATGCTCTTCGTGATGCGAGAGCTATTCATCATTTGTCCGGAAATAAAAGAAACTTATCGTACGCTGTGTTACGAATGGATGGACGAATGTTATAGTCATGTCCAAGTGAGGAAAATTTCCATTAAAGTATCTCATTACTAAAAATAGTCTTTAACACTTGCAAAACAATGTTAAACTTATTCTCAAGTTATTTCCAAATACCAAAATTAATAAAGTCAGTATTAAAATGTTCATAATAATCGGAATCCTTAATCTAATTGTTGAGAAATCTTAACAACCCTCTTTACCAAATCTGCACTTTTTCTGTTGGTTTAAAAAATAAATAATATTATTTTATTGGTGGGACTAGACTATTTCCTCTCGATGTGTTATTATTTTTGGTTTAGCTGATATACTAATAGCATCCATCTGAAGCAACTAAACAAGGATCCTTCATGAAACGTCTCTTGCAGGTGCATCCAACAACATATTCAAACTATAAAATATTAAATTTTACTAACATGGCGATGATTAGGCAATTTCCATGTTTCATATTTTATGTTTAAATAAAAACTTTTATAGTTATCATAATGTAAACTTTAAATAAAATATCGTGGTGTATTACTAAAGGCAATATTATCCAAATTAATCGTTTTTGATATATAGTTTATTGATTTATTATTTAACCACGTGTAACAATTGTTTCATATATATCCAATTTACAAAAAAAGTGTTTACTGAATAATTGCAGGTAGGAAAAGGAGCTAATTAATAATATAAATCTGTTAGAATTTATTTTGATCACCTACCTAAAATATTTTCATGTAGATTTTATAAATTTTCAGCGAAATGGAACTGAAGTGTTTGAGATGGTCACTCTTGATGGACATGAAATTAATAGCGTTGAAGGTCGTGTTGTCAATCCAGGTAAGGAATCGACATATTAATTTTAATATTTCTTTCTACCTAAATAATTTATTTTAAAAATATTTCTACTATTTTGAAATAATAATTTTAATTTGAGTTATGTTTCACAAGTTTTACATCGCAATGCGAAACTTTGAAATAAAGTGGAAAGGAAATTCAAATGTTTTTAACAATATAAAACTATTTATAAACTATAATCGATTTTTTACTTCAAGGTCATGTTATCGAATGTGGTTGGTTACTACTGGAAATAAGAAAAATTTTTCCTGAACACAAAGGAATGCAAGAGTCAGAAATCATCAACTCTTTCATCACTGAAGCTTTTAAGCGTGGATGGATGGAGGAATGTGGCGGTGGGGGTATTGTCGCATTTCGTGACGCTGATGGAGGGGATCCGCTTCAGTTAGAATGGGGAATGAAACTGTTTTGGCCTCATTGTGAAGCCTTAATCGCCATGTTGACGGCTTATAAGATCAACAAGAATACGACCTTCATAGACTGTTTTAAAGAGGTTTGGCAGTTTTCAAAAACCAAGGTAAATATCCGAAGATGTATTTAATTGTTTTAATTTTTTCAAAAATTAATATTTAAATATAATTTTGCTTTTTTTTCATTTTATTTTTGAATTATTGAAAATTATAAATAAAATATACTGTTCTCTTACTTTAGATTTGATCTGTCGTAATCAAACATTTAATCTATTAATGTTTTTAGAAAGTAGGTACTACTTACTATACAGAAAAGTTTCAATTCTAGAAATTTTAAATAAGCGTCTTTGTGTTTAAATATACAAAGAAATAACTTAAATACGATAAATATTTTTAAATGATTCGAATGATTAATGCACTCTAAACACAAGTTTTTATTATACATAGAATAAATTTATGTAACGCAAATTAATGTTAAAAAATTCTTTTATTGTATTCCTTATATGTTTCGAATTTTTTATCAATTTATGCATCGTTGTTTGAAATATATAAATAATTCTTGGACATAACTAATAACTAATATTCGGAAATAACCTTCTATAAGAATATTTAATGTCTATATTTATCAATAATATCTGCTATTATAAATTGTTTAACTAAACATTATAAATTAGGTTGTCGTAAATAATTTTAATTAATTATGTACTAAGTTAATAAATATGTGACGAAATATTGAATATATTATTAAATTCACTCATTATATATTTAAATATATGGTCCAAAAATAACTAGTAGGTTTGTAGCATACTAACCAACATTCAAAATAAAAATGGCTTTTATATTCTGTATTTTGTATTATCTAAATATAAATTGTAATACTATTTAAAAAATCCATTTTAAAGATAAAATTTCTTTTAAAGTTTTAAAATGCTGTTGCTAAAATGAAAATAATACTCTAAAATATCCTCAGCTTTGTGATGAAGTGAATGGTGAATGGTACGGCTATCTGAACTACGACAATACAATTTCAAAACACTGGAAAGGTGGACCTTACAAAGGTAATACTCCACTTCTAAACATTAACTAATATAAAAAAGAATAGAAATTGAGAATCCATTAATAATACCAAAATTTATGAACACTATTAGAATAAAAGTATTAATTACAATTTTATGAAAATTTTAAATGATTTATAAAGTTCATATTTTCTAGGTTGCTTTCATGTTCCAAGGGCCCTGATGATGTGCCGGTCAATGTTATCAGAGCTTCTCACTGATAATTGAACTAGAACCCTGACGACCTATAACATATATTTCTGTCGATAATTATAATTTTAGACATGTTCACTGAATCAATAAACAATACATTCTTACAATACTGAATATTTTATATTTAAAATTATAAGTAAATTATGTTTTTATATTATTTTTAAATTTTCAGGATAGATACTGATTTTCTAAAAACAAATATAAACTATGTTAATTTAAATATATATATTACAGTTCAAATTAACCCTATCCATACCTGGCTATTTAACGCAGCCAGGTACTGGGGGGGGGGGCTGATTCGGCCCCCCTATTGAAATCTACTTTAGCAGTGTACTATAGTGATGAAAATTAGCACCTAGTTAAATCAATATGATATACAGATGACTTTTCATTAAATAAAATTTAATGAAAGAATTAAAAAGTTACAGCTATTTTAAATTTTAAAGTATATTGAAAAAATGAAGAACATTTTTTTTTTAATATTAATCGAAAAAATTTTTATTATATTTTTAAATTTTATATTTAATTACTATATTACTATAATAATTTCAATATTAAAGAGTGTGTTGGTGATTAATTGTGTCTTAGCAATGAAATATAATTCACAAATAGCCACCTCTCAGAGTATATGTAATCGATTTCGCTTATACTTGATTAAAAAAACATTGTTATTTTGGTTGGAAAATTTGGGGTGATGGTTATGGAACCGCACTCATGATCATCCACATGGGTATATGGATGATTTTTTACGCTATAAGTATTAAAACTTCATTTTAGGAAAAGTCACGAGAGCCCACTGTACTCAAATTGTTCAATAAAAAATACCAGCGTAAATAGAAGAGGGGAGCTGAATCAGCCCCCCTCCTGTATGGATAGGGTTAAACCATTATTTGAAATAACAGAAAAGTAAAATATATTGTGAACAAATTAGAACGAATATTTTTTCAAGCAATATGAAATTGTTATGTAAATTTGAACAAATCAACAGATAAAGTGGAGACAATGAATAAAAATATTAAATAAATTATAGACGCTACTTTTGATCTTGATGAATCACAAGTAAAAGAGATTGAACAATTAGAAAATGACGCAAAAAACAAAAGTACCGAATCACAAACATATCATTATATCAAAATGTTGAAAACGTTTTTAGAAGCAAACGATCTACCATCAAACATTGAAGAAATGCCGATCAGATACCTAGAATCTTATCTAAGATTGTTTTTTACAAAAATTCGTAATCGGGAAGGTGGATTCTATTCTACAACAACATTAGTCTGTATTAGAGCAGCATTCCATCGGTATATGAAGGATAAAAGACACATGGAAATAATTGGAAATCCACAATTCTGTGCATTAGATAAAACCTTTAAATCAGCAATAGCTCAGTCATTAAAACATAAATCCAAATTAACTAGTGACGGTGGATCGGGATTTGCTGCTATTGAACCTGAAGATCTGGAGAGGTTAAATCTCTATTTTAATCGTTCGACTCCCCAACGACTACAAGACGAGGTTTTCTTTCTGATTGTATACCATTTCGGTTTTCGAGGCAGAGAGTGGATAAGGGCTTTAGAGAAATCGTCATTAATTATTTCAGAAATGGACGGAGTCAAGTATGTGGATATGCGACGACCACTATGTGAAAAGAATGTTAAAGTAGGAAATGAGATAAGCAACAAACAAATCGTGTTGACTGAATTACAAGGAAATCCTGGAAGGTGTCCAGTGAATGCTATACAGACATATATCTCAAAACTCCCGGGTGAGGCATTGTTTCCTAAACATAAAACTCATTGGACAGACCGTCAGTGGTATTGCGATAAAGAATTTCTGGGGAAAAACACTCTCTGCAATTTTATGAAAGATATATCAAAACGAGCTTGTTTGAGT
>JAUZNC010028747.1:0-21492 GCA_034780395.1 Vannuccia rotundouncinata | reverse complement strand
AGGGGAGGGGGGGGGGGGCGGCGTCCTTTGTTCTAGTGGTTTGGAGGTCCCCTTCACCTACTACTAAAATATGATTTATTTTTGAAGTGTATGATATTTATACATAAATTTATGATATTTTGGTAAAAGTCCAATCAAAATTTAATATTTGTTGAACATCGTTTAACTGAAACCATGCATTTTTCAAATGTATTACCCGTATAATAACAATTAAAGTAACACACGATTACTCTTGCATATAACATTACTATAATGTATCAATTCATACATTATTTAGATTTTTGTGAAATATTTCGATATTGTCTGATTTGATATTCTTGAAATAAGAAGAATATTCACGGTTCTTATAAATTTCTAAAGAATATTTAAAGCGTTTTAATTTAGCAATACTGTAATTAAAATAGGATAGAAAATAACGATTATCTTTAGTAAATAATAATTTTGAATAATCAGAATTTTTAAATTTAATTTCAGAATTTTTTTTTCTTTCTTTTTAAGGAGATCGTTTAGATAATTTGAAAATACAGAAACATGCTATTTCTATTGTCTAAAAATGCACTATTCATTCAATATAACTTTCAGACATATTAAAACAATGTTAAAACCATGGTAATGTGAAGGAGTTTTTCACGAAAGCTTGGGTGTGTGTTTTAATCTAAAAAATTATTTTAATTATCAAGTGGTTTTGTTTCATTTGTTTGTAAAGTTTTTGATGCCTTATCTTATTCACAATTAATAGATTTTTCAACGTTTAATTCCGTTTAATTCTATATTGTCATTATTGCGAGAGTTTCTGTAGTTGGGAGGGGCAGTTGTATTTCATTGTTTAGAAAGCACACTTACTGAATAATGTTTCCACAGTACAGAAAGTTCAACAATTGTAGAACTTTCTGTGCTGTGGAAACTTAAATACACTGAAAATATTTACTGTGTCATTACGTGAATCAGAGCTGTAACTGAGTCATTTTATTCACACAATTTATGACACACTTCATGTCACAAATATATATAAACTACATAAGCGTGCCGAATAAAGTAATGTTTTATATAATTTGTGAGGTGTATTTAGTTGCTTGCAATAAATTACTAATTTATTTTAATACATTTATTGGTTACTTTTCAGACAAGTATTTTCTTAAATCTAATAATAAATAACAATTAAATTAAAATGTTCAGATGTTATATAATATTACTATACGTATCATTATTATGTCTAGATATATAATCTGTATTATAGTAGTAAGGGGAGGGGCTTTTCCATAGCACCCCTCCCCCTATTGTGTAAATTACTCCCATAGGCTGTAATGTAAACCGCGGTGTATGTGACATCCTTTGCGCGACCTTTGCCGTGAAGTGATGCAAAAGTTTTATTTTTAGAAAACGGCATCGATAACAAACTTAGTAGTATGGTCGGGTGTCAAGAACACGGTCCCCTCATCACTTAACTTTAACAACAGCCAGTCGAGTAGCGTTATTATTGCGTATATAGCTGCAGTATATAGTATTAAACTTAATTACAGTTACAGACTTAGACCAATCTTAAGTTAATTGCAATAACTTTTAAAGTAACTTTTTAATCTTATAAAGTAATTTTAATAAAGATATTAAATCTGTTAATAACTTTGTTTCTTCATTAAGTGACTATTAGTGAAATAAAATTATTCAAAACATTATTTCACACATTATTAAAGCTCATTTCATTTTAAACTTCTCAGTATAAAATGAGTATAAAACAAAATGAAATAAAAGGAATTTATATATTGAAAAATTGTACTGAAACAACAGCATTTTAAAGATACATAAATTCACAGACGGTTATAGCGACTATAGGTAGTTGGGGAGCAGGTAATGTTGTCAACCAAAAACGTGCAGTGCAACAAGTTTTGAAGAAATATGAAAACTAAGATCGATTAGATTTCCAACGTCGATCACTTTTTGCAAGACTACGAAAAGAAGAGCAGAAGAATAAGGAAACATTGAAATTGCTCGAGACCTTATTGAAGAAGACATCAGGCTTACATTCATTGCTATTTCCTGCTATTAGTTACCCAGTTCCTTGTGTAACTAAATTCTGCGGACATGGTGGCAGTTGTCT
Source organism: Vannuccia rotundouncinata (assembly GCA_034780395.1). Taxonomy (NCBI): domain Eukaryota; kingdom Metazoa; phylum Platyhelminthes; order Proseriata; family Coelogynoporidae; genus Vannuccia; species Vannuccia rotundouncinata. Next base: position 19,397 of record JAUZNC010028747.1, on the reverse strand, counting down.
CTTCTATGCCTGTACTGGGAAAAAATAAAGAAGAGTGTTATCAAAATATTGTTGGAATTTTATCCAAAAGAAACGTCAATATTCTATTTTATAGATTATAGTGATTGATAAAAAAATCGTTTACTTTGTTGATGTTGGTACAAAAGAAAATATTTCTGTATTGGAAGATGGCGATGGGGATCGAACAGACCATAAAAGAACAACATAATTTAGAAAGTATAGTAAAAATAATGTTTGCTATTTCAACTTTACAAAATTTCTATATTTTGTCGAAATGCAGAAAGATTTTTAGTGTTGCTTCAAAATGTGTTTGATCAATTCAGGCGAATTATACTACAAAATGATAACGCTGGATTGTATGTTGAACAAATATGGTTCGACACTGGTTTTAAGATCAACAGCTATCCTTATACCCATCGAATACTAACTTGATGGACGGGTACATATTCCCAAATTAGAATCTTTCAGGGCGTGTAATACTGACTTTCAGAATTTATGTGTGCTTGAATGATTTGATGATCAGTACCATCTTATGTGCCAAATTGTCGACGAATACGGATCATAACATCTTCAAGATATGATCCGTGTTGATGAAGACTATATTATGTAAATATTTATTTTCCATGCATTTTAAAACTCATATATTAATTGAATGCTATAACACATGTATATAGGATGTACTATTTTTGTTAAAGTTTAAAAAATGAATGGTGAAAATATCTATTTCGTGTACAATATGAAAATACAATATAAATAGAATATTTAAGGGATAAACGTCTTTCGCTGATGCTCATCACGAAGTAGAAAACATTAATTATCTCTTCAATTAATAAGAGTTACGTTTATAATTGTCGAATAAAGCTAATTAAATGACCTTCCAAATTTAAAAGCGTTTTCGAATTAACAAGAATCTCGACACCCTCAAATCTAAGAGCCCCACAAATGAAAGGTGATATTGAACGAATAATTCTTAATGTGAGAATATTATATATATTTAGGTGAATTAAAATATAGAGATGAAACCAATGATATCATTATAGACATTTAATTAATATATTTATTCAAGACAATATAAATTGTTATATAGAAACTTTCTAAATTTCCAATATTTTAAAAATATACTTATACAAAAATTTCTGAGAGTTAACTTTTATTTATAAATATTAATATTGGTTGACGTGGTGTTCTTCATTACATAAAAAAACATGGGTAAAATCAGGACATTTTATTGGCTTATTCAATCAACCAACTAAAATGAAGAAGTGAAAATGAATAGTATTTAAAAATCCTATTCTATAAGATAGAAATTAGAACGAAACGATTTACAAAATTTATATTCTATTTTATTCTCATAATGTCCTCCTGTAACATTACATTCAACCCCCTCGAATTGAGCAGTAAGATAGTTCTCACAACTCTCTACGCTTTCATAATCATCCTGGCAATTGGGGGGAATGGAATTGTTTGTTTTGTAATAATTCGCGACCTTAAGTCGTCAATTACCAACCTCTTTCTGTTCAACCTGAGTATGGCGGACATTTTCATGACCTTGTTTGTGATTCCAATGTCCACATCGGTTGACATTTGGCTGGCTTTCTGGCCCTTCGGAATTGTCATGTGCAAGCTAATTCCGTTTATCCAATGCCTGATGATTTCTCTCATTTCTCTTACGCATGTAGTTATTTCATGTGACCGATTCATGCTGGTTTTCTACACCCTAAAGAAGCGAATATCGCGTTGTTCAGCCTTTTTCGTCATCGGCCTGATCTGGTCGCTTGCCTCTGTTCAGGCTCTACCCCTGCTAGTGGTGAGCACAATCCGGAACGGTAGTCAGCCCACCTGTGCCGAGAACTGGAACCGAGCCGCCAACACTTCCTATACTATGGTTCTTCTGGCGCTTCAATACTTTCTGCCCCTTGTCTTCATCACGACCACCTACATTGCGATTATGATCAAAGTTTGGGGTCACTCGGTTCCAGGGGAGACCGATATAGCTCGCGATGCGCGTCTTGCCAAATCAAAAAGAAAGGTAATTATTTCTAAAAGTGTTATTTTTGTTTCACTTTAATATTAAAAGTTGCGCATTACGAATTGCATTAACGAATTAAAATATACGAATAAGTAAAGAGCTTATTAATTAATTTCTATATACTATTGAACAATTCAAATTGAACAAACACACATTTTCTGTTTACAGTATATAAATCTTGAAATAAAATGTTGACTTGTATTATTCTACATTTGGAATATCGGCTTTGTCTAAACGGAAGTAGGCAAATAAAACCTTCAAATCAGATTGACTAGAAACACCAGGCTTCATCAAATATTTGACATTGAAATTATTTGACGAGCAAATGAAATAGGTGGTATCAAATTTGAAAAATTTATTGCAGCTGTGAGGAGATGGGTTTCAAAATGATATCTGAACTATAATGAAATATGGCAGTAATATAGTTATAAAGTTGTTACAAAAATTAGTTATATAGTTTGACTTCTAATGAATTTCTTTTATATACTCAAGTCTGAAACAGACTATAAAACTACGATTTTAAATTACAATTTATTCTTTTATAAATTAAAAATTATTTAGCATAACTGTGATTTTTTTATAAAGTTGTTTTAATTCTTTTTAATGCATTTGGTCATATATTTCATTTCTATAACTATATTTAAAACAATTACCGCATGAAACTTAAGCCCCAGGTCAAAATGATATTAATTATTACAGCGATTTGCTTTTATCGGAATTGATTTCTTAACGATATAATTTCGTTTCTCTTCTCTCATTCTTATACAGTTTATCTGAAAACTCTCTCCCTCTATATCTGAGATTAGAATGTAGTTCTCCATTAAGAGATTATTATGGAAACATTGAGTTTAATTTAAGTAGTTGTCAATAATCGAACTGCCAGCTGTTATTCACACAGTATACAAATTACATAAATTTATATTCTGAATTCGTTATTATAAGTGCACAATGTTTATGTAATTCATTTATATATAGATTTGTTTAATAGGTCTAGCAGATAGTGCAAAATAGTTTCAACAAAGAAAATTGTACAATTTGAAAATATAACATTTTATTAGGTACTCAAAATTATGTTATACCCACTTTTTTAGTGGCCGATATATAGGATAATTGTTTTGGATTTATACAAGTATCATTAAAAAAATCGTTTGTCATTTTTTAATTTGCGGATATCTATTAATTTAGCTTATTAATTAGGGGATATCTATTTAGCACTGGTATTTCAAATAGAAATCGATCATTTATTAATTTTGCAATTTGCGAAGTGTGCAGCAGATTATTTTGGTATGGAGTGTAGTGTACTACTAAAGAGAGAATTTATTTCTTAATTGAAAGTTTAAGACGAAACAACACGATGAACAACCTAAAAGGGAAAATGTGCGCCTTTTGAGACAGCATACTCACCAGATGTAAACGTGTGATAGGTACATATTCCCGTGACTGGAAGCCCAAGGAACACATTTTAACATTTCTAATTTTTTAATTGAAAATTTACCAAACGGATGACATCAGCTCTACAAAAAGCCATGTAACATATGAGAAAGATAATTGAAAACGATGGAAATTATGTTTAGACTTTATCGTTTATTTATATAAACATTCTCAGTTGAAATTAATTGTGTTATTATTTTATGCTTATCATTATTAATAAATTAAACTTGTAAAAAATGACAAACGCTTGTTTTTAATGATACAGCCTATATTTTTTGTTATGAATATTTTATTTTGAATGAAAAATATGGAGAAATTTTGCTAAATAAAATTTTGAAGGCTTATTAATACACAACAAATCATCTAATAATTTAATATAGCAATGTTGATATTAATAGAACTTATTGTTTACCTGTCAATATTTTATCTAATAATGTTTTCTCATTAATATTATACATGTGTGGGTTTGTAATCCATTTTATAAAATTTTGTATAAAATATGATTATTAAATAAAATTGTTTTGGATAAACATATTTTTCTTCTGTAGCATGATAACTAAACTAAACATTAAATTATTTCTTTAGAATTATCAAATACAGAAAATGTGTTAATATTAAATTTTATGAAAATAGTCTAATAAATAAAATATAAAATGGATCAATATTAAATTCAATAATTAAAGTAAAGTTTTTTCGCTTTTCTTATAATTATAATTCACGTCTTAAGATTTAAATTACACGATTACATATTCTCATAACTCCATAATTTTCCTTTTTATTCGCGAAAAGATGGTGAAAATGATGATCGTGGTGGCCCTCATGTACGCGGTTTCACAACTTCCTCGACATGTTGTCTATCTCATCGGATACAACGGCGACTGGTGCTACACCTGGATCCACATCGTCTGGAATGTTGTCGTGGTATTGTCCTGCTCCTCCAGCTGCTACAACCCCATTATCTACGCGTGGATGAACAAGTCTTATCGAACGGGGATGCAGCGTGTCCTGTCCACGTGTTTGCCATTTGTCCAGGCACCCAGTCCACTTAATCGACACACCGCCTATTTCTCCACCTTCCGGACGCGTCATGGGACCCTGCCCGGAGGAGTCAATTCGACCGTTCAGTTTCAGTGTTCGGTAAAATTAATACAGCCTTCAACTACGCAGATGGACCGAACGATCGCATTGCGTCGTCTACAATCGGACATATAGCCCTATGGTGTTGTACTTGGCACGCCTAAAAACACATTATTATCATCTCTATTATTTCCAAACTTTCAACAATAGAATTTGTTTTCTTTGGTTTTATTTAAATGTTAACTTATTTTTTATCTTATTGTGTCGTAATTATTGATATCGTAATAATATTTATATTGTGAATTTAATTGTACGATATCAATGGTCTTAATGGTCTATCAGAATCAATTAACATTTCACATTTGTGGTCTGGATTCCTAAATAAAGCCTTGCAATGTATTAAAATCCATTTAAGTACTGTATATAGACACTCTATGTCTCCCTAAAGTATTTTTAGTGCCATATAAAACGTGTATTGTCATTTTATAATGTTTTGTATATTATATTATTATATATTGTACCCAATACAGAGTCTCTATTCTTTATATACGTAAACATATAAAGCATTTATCAATTAGGTTATAAATAATAAAAACGTATTTTTACATATTTTACATATTTAATGTATATTGGAATATATATTTCGTGATTTTGATCAAACTACATTGATATTAAGTGAAGCAAAACTATCAACAGGGTACTTATATCCCGTTTTGTGATTCTGTCAGAATGTTGTAAATGTTACATTTATGGATATTTACCTAACTTTTGTATGAAACATCAAATATGTATTTTTAAATCAATTGTTACATAATATAAAATATTATAGATAAAATTAGTATAATTAGTATAATATTTAAAATTAATTTTTGTCTCTTCAATGTTCTATTTAAAAAATATCTCATTTGAATTATGTACACATATTTGAGCACTCTATATTTCATCAAACTGTCAAATACAACCATTTTTTACATTAAATTATCGTAAACGTTATTATCTGTTCAATAGTTAATGTTATACAATTAAAATTGATTTATGGAGATAATATAAAACAACTAAGATACTTTAATATCAATTAGAATACTTTTAATTGCTGATAAGCGCCATTTTATTTAAGCCGTACATATTAAACATTTATATCCTTCAGTGTCGCATTTTGACTATACTTAAATATATCTTTGACATCAAAACACAAACGCTATTATTTTTATCCTTATATATATTATCAATTTGATACAATTTGTCATTAACATATGGTGTTGTATATTGAACATTATAAATAAAGATTAGTCGTACATAAATATACTTTTATTTACTTGTATACTATTATTGATCTTTTTCAATATTGTATCTAATAAAAAGCACCCATGGCTTTGTGTAAAATAAGAATTTATATTTGAATTACTGACTAGTTTTCCTATCTTAATGGAAAGATTTACGATAAATCAATACCAAATTAACATAAAATACACAATTTTTTAGAAAGTGAGGAAACTAAATATTTAAATTTATAATTATAATTATTCAAAAAAAATATTAAATTTAAAAATAAAAATAAAAATAAAAATAAAAACGAAATTAATAATTAATTAATTTATTAATAAATTCAATGAATATTTTAAAATTAATCACAAAAGACATAAAATTAATGTTAAATTTTCCATATCGACAATATATATAGAATATCTATTAGATTTTCAATATAAGAGTCATCTATTTTGGTATACTTATTAAGACTAAACCAATATTTAGAAAGTCCAACCGCCTTACTTTGGAGTTTTTGAAATGTACTAAATTATATATTTTATTAATGAATGTTGTAAAAATAATTTGTACAAATAAATTGTAAAATATGTGAAGTTTTTTTCATATTTGTATTCCTGCATAACTTTTAACTTTTAAAAACATTAAAAAACACTGTTTTCAATTATATTATTTAAATGTTTGTCAACATGTGAGAACATAACAGATGTTTTAAATAAGGCGTTAATAATTATTCTGTCCAAATTTGTCCGACTGAATTAATAAAATAACAAATAGTTGTGTTTTGATCTTAGTGAGGTCTATAATAGAAAAAATAATATAGTTGTATATCTACAGGTTTTATAGATTATTACATGTACATCTGTTAATTATTAAAGCATCAATGGAGCCCGAAAATCATCGAAAAACATCAACACTAAAGTAAAATTTTATCATATATTCTCACCCAACCGCGTAAAAAATCTGTTTTGTAAATCTCATTAAACTTGGATAGGTATAAAAGATTCGATTCACATTCGATTCAAAATATGCGTTCCGAATTGATCAATACACACAAAACGACTTATTATCAATTAATATCCAACTAGCCAGTAAAGAGTGATATTTTCATTTATGAATAAAATTAAATAAAAAATTTCATACAACATATATATATATACTCTTTTTCATACTTTTTATTAAATATTTTAAAATATTATTTATCAAAATGTTTAACGAAACAAAGGCTGACTATTTCCAAATTGCATAAATAATAAATTAGAATATAAATACATTTGTAATAATTTTTACTGAATAAAACAATACCATCAGTATATATAAGCACTCCGAAGAAATAATTATTTCCGATTGAGAATTTTAGAGATAATTGAAATTGTCTATATTTAAACATTGTTTTTTAAAATAATTATTAAAATGAATCAAAAAAATAGGAAATGAGTTTTAATAAGAAAAAAATATAGTTGTGATCAATTTTCCTGTTCTGGGTAATCAGAATAAACATTATTTCGTTTGGATTAATTCTCTGTTTACAAGAGTTGACAACAAATTGTGACTACTTAAAAGTAGTATAAATAGTATTTTCGTATTATTTTCAAAAGTTCATATTAGACTTTTAGTTATGTTCGTTCTATAACAGTTCTAATGTAAATAGTTTCCCGTGATTTTTAAAAATCTACAATAATATATTGAATAGTTGACAACATTAGTGTATTAAAGTGTATATTAAATTGATTAGTTGACAACAATTCCGTTATTTTACGAATATTTTGAAAAATTGTAAAAAGCTGTTCAGATATATATTATATTTTATAATTTATTTTTTATCTTGATCAAGTGATTTTATGAACATTGGATACATCGTATCAACTTATTTTCCTTATTTCAATATTATATAAAATAGTGGAATATACAAGTGTAAATATAATGTCCCGAATAAAGTTAAGTTCTTATACACTAAAGTATTCAGTTGCAGAATTGTTAAAAATATACATATTTTTCGGTGGACATTGTTGATTTACATTAAAACAAATACTTTGATTGACTAAAACAAATGACTTCCCCAAATTAACAAAAAAAAGTAGGATTATTTCTTAATGTGATTATCAGATGTTCCACCATAAATTAGAAATAACTGAAAATTAATTTAAATGAAGATATATTTATTTTGACACGATTAAATAACTTTAAAGGAGCGAGCTTTAGTGATTAAACATATAATAAAAAAATCAATTGGTCAACAAATTGGTCAACTATTCGTAGTAGCTAGCTAGAAGAACTGAGTTTATCTTCGTTGCTTCTAAGTCGTTAAGTTGATCGCTCTTGACCTCATTGTGTAAGCGTTCAACTAGGTCAATATTTTCATCCAATGATGATGATAATAACCTTGAGCTACATATAGAACCAATTCAAAAAGTGACCACATAGTAAAATATGAGATACAAATTGTGTAATATTAAAAAATAGAAAATTAAATGAATAAATTAAACCTTCATTAATCTGTCACAAGTGGGCTGGCTATAATCATATTCGATACATATTAGTTATAACAACCAAAAAATGTAAGAACTATTTTTTCCGTTGGAATAAATAACCTTTCCATAATAAGCTCAGGGACCAGACGTCAACGCCTACCTTGAGACTTTGAAAAAAGTTTTGAAGAGGGAGGTTAAGTATTTTACAATTGCCAAAGTATGATGTGAGGATAATAAAAATGAAACAAACAAACAAAATATTCAGTATGAAATAGAAAGGAAAGTGGCGATTATGAATCAACTGAGGAGGGGGCACTGCATCAAGACGAACAACTAGCAAGCAAGAATCGGTAAGATATATAGAAAAGGCTAAATGTGAAGACCATGCAGAAGAGGATAAAAAGATCATGTTTGGGAATGACCGAGGTGGTCGGAAACGGGAAAGAGAATGGGAATGCCGAAAAGGGAGAGGATGAATGAAAGATGAGATGGCTCTCATATATATGAACAATGTCATTTTAAGATAACTGGTTTTGTCATAGCCTAAAGAAAAATCCTTAGCTATAGATACAACTATCTGGGAACATGCAAGGAAAAACATCAGGCAGGTGCAGCCATAGACCAGAAACCTTGTTGGTCTAGCACAAGTCTAAATAACAAAATGGTTTCAACTTTAGCCAATGAAGAAGTTGGTGGAATATCCATATTTATTGCACCAGAGCTAGTGAATGATGTTGGCAATGGTTGTATCAATGGTGCAGTATGTTTAATACTTTTGACTTACTTTATGTGAGAATTTGACTTTAAGTTATTGATAAACCCATCCCAACAACAACAAACTTAACAAGAATTAGAAATTTTAAAGATATTGACGGCGTAATTTTTGTTTTGTTCAGAGAACTCCAAAGTTCCAAACTACATTACCAAAAAACCTTAATGTAGGTGTTTTCTGGTCCGTGAGCCAATTATAAAACATAAGTTTCATTGTTTATATACCCGAATTGGAAAGTGTTTGTTTTTGAAATTTAAGACTAAATTGTAAAATACAAATTGAATTAATTATAATTAACTTTCTTTTATTTGATTGCAATGGTAAGGTATATCATTGTTCAATTTTATATTTATATTAATTTTGTATATCGATGACTATATTGATTTATATACCAATTAAAAGTTATGAGTGTACATGAGTGTATAATTTTTATTCATTGATTAGTCAATTTGAAACAATTCAAGGCTATAAACTTTTTTGTTTAACAAAAAAGACATTTCTTATTAATGATGGCACGTTAATTTATATAAAAATTTGAAACTAAAATGTGAATATAATGAGATATAAAAACAAATAATTTTTTTAATATTTAACGAAATGATTTAAATACTAACAAAATTTAAAATCTTCAATACATTTCTACGAAATTGTTTTTAATGTTTGTCTTTAAAATAGTATTATTAAAATAATATAATTTTCAAAAAGTACTTGATGTGCATAAGAAATATTTTCGTGCAAATAGCCATTAGCCGCTGTTTAGAATTAAATTTGTTTTACTTTACAAAGAATAAAATTATGAGAATATATTCAAAATCCTCATATATTGAAAGGTTTTTTACGGGAAATTATACGAAATCATGGATCAATATTATAATAAAAATAATAAAAATGTATTTAGACATTTACATATATTAAATAATATATATTGCATTAAATGTATAAATATATAAGGTTATAAAATAAATTAAATTTACATTTCGGAATGTAAATTTATCTCAGAAAAGGAAGGGACAATTTCTGATCTTTTATTCGTATTAATTTATAATCTACGTAATTGGTACAGTAGAAAAACTAAATACAATATTTAATATAAGTTTTGGTATTATCCATAATAGTAATACAACTGCAAAAAATTATCTATACATATAGATATTAAGATATAGAATTGAGTTCTTAATTTGTTTACACTATTTTTGTAATTTAATCTGTACTTTATTTACAAAAAATGTTTTAAAAAAATGTTTAACTTAATAATTCAGGGTGGCTGCTGTGAGTGAATGTCTGTAAAACATATACGTTCAGTAATTATAATTTTTTAGGTATACATTTTCCATGCATGTATTTCACTTGTTCTATGGAATAAATGATTCTTTATAACAAATAATATTAATTTCTGTGCTAATTTTGCTAAGCACAACATTTATAGTTGCAAAGAGATAAGTGCCTCTGGCATGGTGAGCTGTCATTAGGTAAGTGCAAGTAAAGCCTTTATCACTTATGGCTGCGAGGAATTATGTAACCTTTGCATGCTGAGCTGTTATTTAATAGGTAAGGTGCAAGCAGAGCCCTTATAAACAGCTGCTTGGATACATATATTTATATATATGAACACCCTAACATATACTCAAATTGTATTTCCTTTGTTTATTTGTTGTATATTTGCCTTTTTCCAGATTATCATTTTTTTATAACTGTTATAAACCAGGGTTATAAATGAGATCTTATCCATGACAAGCCTATTTTTATATATAAATAGATGGCTTAAATCTCATTCATGACAATGTTATTGAAAAAAATCATGTTTCAGATACTCTCCTTCAATGTGGAAAAAACTATATTTATATATCCCTACTGGGAAAATGAATTTAGATGGTTGTCTAGTGTTCCTGGTCTAAAAGTTCAGCTCATTGAAAATTCTCTTTAAAAACGTTTTCTCTGGGTATATGAATAAAAAGGCAGCAATAAATAACTTAAAGTCAAATTCTCACATAAAGCAAGTCAGAAGTATTAAACATACTGCACCATTGATACCACCATTACCAACATCATCCAACAGCTCTGGTGCAATAAATATGGATATTCCACCAACTTCTTGATTGGCTAAAGCTGAAACCATTTTGTTATTTAGACTTGTACTAGACCATCAAAGTTTCTGGTCTATGGCTGCACTTGCCTGATGTTTTTCCCTGCATGTTCCCAGATAGTTATATCTATAGCTAAGGATTTTTCTTTAGGCTATGACAAAGGCAGTTATCTTCTAAGCTTTCATTTAAACTTGCCCCATATTTTGAGAAAACCAGCTGAAATTTTTGCATTTTTAAAAATGTATTTCAATGAAAGTCTTAAAAAGGCCCTCCCAGAAAATCAAACAGATCTCCACATGTGTTATTGCAACTCAGTAAAAAACATGGTAATCACTCAATATCTGAACTCTCAGCTCTTGGGTTACAGCAAATTAATTTTTTACATCCTTTTTATTAATGGCAGGTGCTAAAAATCTCAATATTTATAAACTAGTGTAGGTGTTATTGAAGAGAAATCAGAGACAAACATAATTTTCAAAATGTTCTAAAAAGTACCTACTTACATTTATTTATGTAAATTCTCATAGTGCCTAGGCATAGAAAAATGAATAATAAAAATTAAAAAATATTTCATTATTATTATTATTTTTCTTTATGTTTTATCTATTTAATCATAAAAAATAATGCAGGCCAATCTGCATTCCATCAGTGGACAATTATATGCCAGATATGTATCAATGTTACTCCATATATTAATTTAATTAATGAAAAATAAGATTGAGTTTATAATGTATGCCAGATATATTGTAGGCAATGTTAAGAACATATAGCCATATATAGCTGCTCTTCTTTCCCAGCTTTCTACAGCTATTTAATTACCTTTATATAAAATGAAGTTTTCTTTAAATATAATTATGGTTTTATTTTATAATATTACATAAATCATATTATATACTTATTGTAAATAATCTATATTTGAATATATTTTTCCAATGGACATTACAATGTTAGTGACTGTATATGATTCTATTTTTAGTATCAGTAGTCTCTGATTGGCTTATATTTTATGCAGCTTCCCTATATAATGCATTGTTATAAGTATTTATTATCTTTTTTACCTTCATATTTTATCAAACATATATCATTAATTTTTTTATATTTTCTGCTTGAAGTAAGTAACTATATATTATATAGAATAAAACTACTTATTACATTATATGATAATTTTAAATTTTTTGTCATTTAGAATATAATGTAAATCTGACTATTTTTTAAAATATCAAATATGCATAATATAGGGAAAACTTTTTTTTGTATAGAAATCTATAGAAGTACATAACATCAGAAGAAAGTTTTTTAGCACAAATTCATTAACTTTTTACCAATGGTATGTTAAAATTCAATTTTTCAAAAATGTGTTCTCTGCATTTCTATTACTGAAAATTTCTAAATATTTGTGACATTGATAGTTTTTGGAATTCAACTTGACAGAATTACAATTTAATTCAAAATTGTATACAATAAGAGGGCTTTCATACATAAATGATTAATTTGATTTCATTGTTCTTTATTATTATTATACTAAACCTGAATTTTATATACTTCTGTTATTATAAAAACAAACAAAATTTATATTATAATATATTAGTTTAGTAAATGTATAAAACAATAATAAATCACAGTTTTATTGTATATGTACATATATAAATAAATATACTATATATATTCAAAAAAAAAAAAATTTTATTTTAAAAGTAATCATATAATGAATTTATTATATTTTACTAATTGAAAATATTTATAAATATAAAAATCAAAATGATAAAATGAAAATACAGAAAAAAATACATTCTAAAATAGAATAAAAAAGAAAGTGAGTTCTATATTATGCAATCATTACATTATTTGATTTATTGTCAGAAATCCACTAGTTGTATAACCAAAGCAAACAATAATCACACTTTGACTCTTTATTACGTTTTATTCTTAAAAATGTCTAATATAGCTTTTGTGGGAATAAGGATTATTGATTATATTGCAGCAAAGGTATCTATCTGCTACTGAGTTTTTGTATTTTTGTCAGTTATGTATATAAAAATTCCATAATGATATTATATCACATAACAGTATACAGGTAAAATACAATAAAAAAAAATATACTGATTAAATTTAGAGAGTTGTTATTTTACTTTATTGTATTGTACATATTTTGGCTGTATTTATTTTTTTTATGATGTACTTCTAGTCACATTCCGCCATATTATATTAATCCTTTATTAAATGTTTGTCGATTTGTATACACAGATATATAAATTTTTCACATATTATGAACATTATATTTTAATAAAATTATAGTCAAAATTACAGTATTCTGAATGAGAGGAAATATTGAATTATTTTTTCATAAGAAGTAATTTTACATAATTTTACAGTTATTTCTTCAAGCAGAAAATATAAAAAATATAAAGTATGTATGAAAATATAATATGAAAGTGAAAAAGATCTGGAATGCTTGTGATATACAGGGTGGCGCATAAGTTGCTTGACCCACTTTCACCCAATAATCTATTTGCTAATAATTTATATTCTATGCGCTATATACTATCTATTGATCTATGTAATATCTCTGCATTATCGATTTATTTATTTAACTTGTCTCACTGAATACTATTCTATGGTTTTAGATTATTAAAGTTAGTTAGTCAGTTAGAAAAATTTTAGCTCAAGGTATTTTTGTGGGAGAATGTTACAACATATAAGAAAATAAACACCTTCCTATTAATTTTTAGGGATTATATATTTTTTTGACAATGTTAATTGGATAGTACTATAGATAAGTATGACAAATAGCCCCTACTTTTAATAAATTTATTCCAAAATCATCTAGACAACAATTTATTTGATAGTCTTTTTTTCATAATTTTAAAATACTTATTTATAATTATATAAGTGATTGGGGTTCGAAAAACGGTGAAATAGCTGGGCACACAAACTTTATTAATCTACTTGAAACCCTTGTTTTTTGGGGAAAATTATTTAAGCTCTTGTTTAATTTGCCCTTTCTTTTTTGTTGAACAATTAATTCAAATTCCTATGTTGCAATGGCTGCTCAACAATGTATGGTGCCCTAATTTTTCCAATTTTCTAATGTTGAATAATGATCTCATTTTCCGCAATTTGGAGCATTTCTGATTCTGAATTTGGTTGAATTTTGTTTCAACTCTTTAATTGAAAATAGATTTTCTTTATAAACTGATAATGTAGGGCTAAGGGAATTTTTTGAACTCTTAATATATATTCTGTATATCCATTGAGATATTTTCAATGTTGTCACTCATCCAGACTTCCAGAATATGTCCAGCATTTTCTCTTTATAAATCGCTTTTATAGAATGGAATTTAACAATTAAAAATTATTACTACCATAAACACAGACCTTTCATTAAAACTAAAAAGTACATCCTTGAATAGATAGAAATATTTATACATAGTTACATATATACACATATACAAATGAGTTCATAATAGTCCGCTATTAGTTTTTTTTGAGATAATAAATAATTTAATATTAAATAACATAATATGATATATTATACTAAAAGCTGTAGATAGAAAATATACTAAAAATCCTGTTTGTATTTTATAAAAGTGATGCAATATTACAATAAATACACAATTTATATAATTATGGCACTATTTTATTATACTTATACTCAAATTAATGTAATTTTGCAATGTACTTTTTTAATCTAGGTATCTAGCATTTCATTAGTATGCAATATTTAAAATATATTTTCGTAATCAGTAAAATTTCATATTTATAAATTGTATAAATGCATAACCATCTTTTGTTTAAATAAACAACTTTTTAGAAACTAAAATTCAAATATTGGATTACTTAATTTTTAAAATTCAAATTTTTTGAAATTATAAAATCAACTTATTTATTATTATTTTGAAGTTATTATAATGCTATGTCAGAAATAATATTGGAACCAGGTTTGTAAATCAGTATAATTTTTGTACTTTATATTAATCAGATTTTAATAGATCGTTGAAGAAATCCATCAAAGTAATGTTTACATTGAAATATAAAAATATTATTTTTTTCTCTCATCTACATAATTGCCAAAATATTGTGATAATTTACATTTACATCTAATTATTTTACTATTTCTCCATAATTGTTGCAACAAAATTTTTTATGTCATGATATTTTTTTTCAAAAGTTTGTTTACATGAATAAAAACTACATTTATGCAATTTTAAATCTTATTTCAGAGTATTAATGGATCTTGTTCACATTTTCAAAGAAATTTCTGTTAACGAAAAAGGAGATGCAACCCATAACATACTGCTTCAAGGAAGCTTTTCTATACCCTTAGAGACTTGTACAAAAGATCAGTTTCGACTATCCTGTGAGGTGTTACAAAATTACTGCTCCCATTTTGTATTTGTGGCAAACCTAAGGGAAAAGCTAACTGCTTTTACTGAAAAGTCCGTATCACAAAGAAATTTACCAGACCCATTGAAGAAGATTCCGTCATCTGTATGGAATCCAATAGTATTTGAGGTTAAATTTTGTTATGATTTTCTTCCTTCGTCGGACTTTTTGTGCGAAACGCCTTCTGTTGAGATCTTGAGAGGAAAGCGAGGCAGTCGTATTCATACAATACACTTATACTGGCCAATGACGTTGTCTGGTGGCTTGGACAGTGCAGCACTTTATGACTCTTTATGCAAGGGAGTTTCTGACTTCCTTACATATTATGTGCAATCGAGTGAAGCTGTTTGTGAACATTTTGGTGCGATAATGGAAATAATGCCACATCTCTTTGTCACAGATACTTGTTTGGCAATGGTTGCCTATCCCAAAGAAAAGAATGCTTCACACAAGGACATCGAGTCTTTTATTCGTTCAAGTATTCATCAAGGTCTTAACTTGTCCATGGACTTTCCACAAGTTCGACGCACCCAATCAATTCTTTATCGTGATCCGACATCAGAAAATCAGCTGATAAACCCTCACTTGTCTGTTGCACGGCCGCATGGTCCTGGCATTATCAGCTGTGTTCGAGGACGCTACACATACAAGCACTACCTACAGGACAAGTTCGAAGACAAAAATTGGGGATGTGCATATCGCTCTCTCCAGACAATTGTCTCCTGGTATCGATGGGAAGGTTATATTGATTGCGATGCAGTTCCTAACTTGCCAACTCATTTAGAAATCCAGGAAACTCTCGTCAGACTTCGTGATAAGCCGGCCAAGTTTGCCTCTTCCCGAGAATGGATTGGTTCCTTTGAAGTGTCACTGTGTGTTAAAGAGTTTTGTGCTGGGGCGGAGAGTTGTATTGTCCACGTGATTAGTGGAGCTGGCATGGCGGATCAAGCCAGGACCCTGCTCAATCATTTTGAAATGCAGGGGACACCTGTCATGATTGGAGGTGGAGTATTGGCTCACACAATCCTGGGAATTTATTGGGATGAAGGACAGGGTGTTGTTAAATTTCTTGTTCTTGATCCTCACTACATCGGGCCAGACGATGTGAAGACAGTTGTTGATAAGGGTTGGTGCGGGTGGAAAGGGGTCGACTTTTGGGTACCTACTGTAAGCTATAACATGTGCATGCCTCAGCGTGTGAAAAGTTTGTGATTTTTCTATGTTGTCGATATTATAGAATATTTAGAAGCATAATATTTGTTATGCATTGTATTATTTAATATTATATGTGGATACGAACTAATTTAAATATACATATTCTATGATCTGGAAGCAATTTTGACATTGTAATCTCTTTCAAATTCTTTTTATTGTGTTATATTTAATTGATTTAATTGATGTGTTTTATCAACGATTATCGAGTGAAATTGTTCAACTTTTGCATGGTGAAGGAATGTGCTTATTTTACTGTATATCGACCGCACGTCCCAACGATTTTAAAGTATACTAATGAGGTTTATTTTCTGCTGTTATAAATATTGTTATTATATATTTGATTTTGAGTATGTATACTATTTTTGTTTTGAAGCTTTATATTAAGATATACTTATTACGTAATTAATTGGTTTCAATTTATAATAAGTTCATTTAACAAATCAAATTCCTTCCAATTGAGGTCTTTTAATTTGGTACTGAACTTGTTTGCATACAACTATTCTTATAGCATATGTGGATTTAGTAAGTTTTATGTTCATTGCTAGGTTGAATAAATGTTACATTTAAAACTATTTTAAAGTTAGCTATGCGTCAGTTATATACTCTATTTTGTTTTAGATAGTAAACGTTTCAGTATTTTGTGTTACTAAAGATATTACCAAAGAGGATTTCATAATAGCTTTCCAAACTATACATATATGGTCTTGATATTTTCGGAATCATTGCGCATACGTATCTCTTAAAACGAGAAAATTGTTGAATTTGTCAAAAATATGAAATTCGACTTTTACGAAGTAGCGTTGGTGTTTTCAATGTAAAATAATAAAGTTTTGAAATAATTACAAAAAATATAGGTTTGTGTCAGTATGTTTCATCTGTAAACTCAGATCGAATTAAATTATAAACTAATGAAAGGCTATTGATTGCAATTATTTTTAATAATGGTTTCAATATTTTTTTTGTGGGGACGTCCACGTTAGCAGAAATTGTTGATATTGACGAAGTTTACTTTACAACAATATGATTCTAAACATATTGCTTACTAATACATACTATAACATATATTACATTTTTATTGTGTAATTGTTTTATTCAATGTTCAAATTATAGTCTTTACACTATTTTATAACTTAAGTATAGATATGTAATGTTTTATGGTTCAAATATATACATAATTTTATATTTAAATGCGCTCTGGACGATTTATTGATCAATTTGCCGGTCTAAACAAATAATATATAAGTCAATGTTTAATAGAAGCTATTTTTTCTGATCCCAACAAAATTTAAATAACTATTTTAGAAGCCTCTGTTATATTACAATTATGCAGGTTATAAATTCGATTGTAACGTTCAGTCATATTGGCAATATATGTATAATATAGGAATTAGTTAAGCTGCAAAATCATGTCGAGTATTCGATCTATATATCTTGTGTGACGAATTTTGACAATATACTTAAATTATATATCTTTTATATTCATTTTAATAGTTGGGTTTGGAGGAATAATTCTAAACTGAGTTCGGCAAATTGTAAATTTTTGCTGAGTGTATTTTTGTAATCTACCTCAAAACGCTACATTATGAGTAATGGATATAAGATGTCAAATGACATATTCCGAAAAATAAAAAGGGAAATTATTCAGTAAAATACCCTCGAGTAAAGCCCCGAGGGGTTTTTACTGAATAATTACCCCATAATGAGGAATATGTCATTTTGCATCCTATATATTTTTTACAGAATTCCTATATTAGTTATTGTGTAAATCTGTCCCAGGGATTTTATATTGATTTTCTAATCAATTCTATTTTTTTTAAATGCTTTAGTTAATCATTTAAAATAATTTTTAAAAGTATGAATTGATTAAAAAATTCTTTAGTTTATCTCTTTAATAGAAAATGGCAAGTTATACAAATCTGTTAAACTTTGATATTATAATGACGATTTTTTTATAAGATGTCAATTTACCGATGGAAAACGAAATACCAATCATTCACAATTTACAGAAAAGCAAATTCAAACACCGAAAAATACAATTAATCATGCCAAATGGGCCAAAAACATTTTTATAATGATTGTCTAAAAAAAGAAATACTCAAATGTTAAACTCTTACTCTACTGAGTTATTATTTTTGTCCGAAAAGGGGTCTCGACCCTTCAAGATATCTGCAAAGGAAATTTAAATAAAGCATTATAATTCTTTGTACAATCACAAAAACTAAAGAAAACAACATCAACCGAAATACAATCTAGTCAAGCGGAAGCATATAACAGTCATCAAAAAATTAACATAAAAAATCAACAAAATTTGAAAACGTCAAAGACAAACATCGAATCACAAGAAATAGGTATTAGCTGCAGTACAATCAAATTCAAGTGGTTTCTATACTGTATGTACCTCGTGTTCTACAGTAACAATGCCATTAACTGAAACAATTATGGAAGTTACAATGGAATATGGCGAAAAAATCTTATTACTATATATTACTTTTATTTGACTTAGACTTTTGCCTCTCGACTATATATTGTTTATCTTTGTAAATTATATTTTCGATGTTTATATATTTTTAAATATTATATTATATGTATATATATATATTATTATAGACCAAAAAGGTCAAAAACGTGTGTTAGCTCGAACCATAAAATATGTGAAATCATTTTGGGTTGTT
>JAUZNC010028736.1:0-19343 GCA_034780395.1 Vannuccia rotundouncinata | reverse complement strand
TCTCATAATCAAAAGATATCAACAGATTCATTTATGATCCTCTCATCATCACAAGATATCAACAGATTCATTTATGATCCTCTCATCATCACAAGATATCAACAGATTCATTTATAGTGCTCTCATCATCAAAAGATATCAACAGATTCATTTATGGTCCTCTCATCATCAAAGATATCAACAGATTCATTTATTACCTTTTACATTGCCGTTAAAACATTCCTCGAATGTGTCTGCCAAAGCCCGATATTCAGCCACCTTTTGGGGGTCACTTCCCGTTCCTTGTATCCAGGTATCTCCTATCTCTTCGGTTACTACGGGCAGCAGATGACGTACAGAGTTGAGTACATTGAAAAATTCTTCCAATGTGCTTGCCGTCAAATTAGCCTACAACACATTAAGATACGGAGACGGTAAATTAGCCTACAAACACATTAAGATACGAAGACGGAAAATTAGCCTACAATACATTAAGATACGAAGACGGCAAATTAGCCTACAATACATTAAGATACGAAGACGGAAAATTAGCCTATAAACACATTAAGATTCGAAGTCGTAAATATAATCAGCGTATTTAAATAAACGTATTATCACCTTGGGATATCGAGTTCTCATGAGTTCATAAGTGTGCAAAACTTCTTCTACAGACTGTGGAGGTCCGGTATTATCAGTGCGAAATGAAAAACAGAGAACTTCGGTAGTTTTAGGAGGTCGAAAACATTGGTCGTCTGACATACCCCATGGTTGGTTTGGAGTTGGCCCAGGTGGATTTGGGTACCCCGCTGTAAGAAAGCACAAAAGAATTGTTAAACACTACTTACAGCTATTTTCATTTGAACAAGTCTTGTAAAACTTACTAACTTACTGCACAACATCCTCAATTATATGCACACCTTAAATATCTAATTGCTTGTCATATAAATAAATAGTTACAATAGAAACTGCAACGTCTAGAGACGTTTAAGAAGAATTGTGTACCAAAAACACAACAACTTGAGTAAGCTTAAATTGATAAATTAAGGATTGCACAATTGGAGGAGGGAGGCACCATCCACAACACAACAAGGGTAATATTACAATAAAAATAAAAAACCTATACAGACCACTTAACAGAAATATAGAAGTAGATAAAAGAGAAGATACTTCGATGCAAGCAAACTACCTTGGAATAAAACTGACTTCATCATTGGAGATGTCAATGCACATGCCGAAACGTGGGACGAAAATAACGAAGAAGACGAAGATGGAAAAAATATCCAAGATGCAATTACCCAGAACAGATATAAAGGTCTCCCAATAGAAGACAACATACATTAACATCAAGTACACACGGTACCATATCAAGTCCTGATCTCTCGACCTGTAAGAAAAGTATAGAGAAGTTTATAACCTGGAAAACAATCAATGAAGGAGGATCTGATCACCTACCAATAATCATGGAATACAATACCATCAAAAATAGCAACTCAAAACCTGAGGTAGAAATATAAAGTAACACTCAATGGAATTACAGGAAAGCAGAAGACTTAAACAAAGAAAATAACCTATATGCATACAATATTAAAGAAAAATGGGAAATATACAAAAAAAATGATTTTTAAAGAGAATAAAAATAGAATACCAAAGAAAAGATTGAAAAAGGAAAACCATGGTGGAATGAAGAATGTGACAAAGCTGTTAAAGCCAGAAAAGCTGCAGAAGAAAATACAAACACGAAAGAAGAATGGCTGAACAAAGAGAAAGAAGCTAAAGAGATTATAAGCAGAGAAAAACAAAAACACTAGAGGAAAAAAGACAACGACAAATGAGCATGTATGGCCTTCAACTTTAGAGAAATGGGAATACCTTATAAACAAGCTAAAGGAGGGAAAATCCACAGGAGAAGACGGAATCAGCAATGAAATGATAACATCTACCAGCAGAAGGTATGAAATTATTACACAACATCATCAACATAAGTTGTAACCATAAAATCATAGAATGAAAAAATGGAACCATTATCCCAATCGTCAAAGAAGGGAAAGATGAAACCAAGCCAAAGGCTTATAGACCAACAAGTCTTACAAGTAATACCTTCAAGCTTACAGAAAAATGGTTCTAAACAAATTAAACTGGTATGTAGAATCTAACAAAATTCTCAAGCCTGAACAAGCAGGATTCAGAAGCAATAAATGAACCAAAGATCAAATTATAAAGAATACAAAAATGTACTAAATGGATTCAACCAAAAAACAAGCAAAGCAAAGCAAAATCAAAATAACACTGATGGAACTTTTTGACTTTAGTAAGGCGTTCGACAAAGTATGGAAAAAAGGACTCCTCCATTAAACTGGTAAATTTGGAAATACCACTCTGTATTATCAATCGTATCAGGGAATATCTTAGCGGAAAACAATATGAAGTCAAATTAGGAAAATCAAAAAGTAAGAAAAGAAAATTCAAGCACGGACTACCTCAAGGAGGAGTTCTTAGCCCCAAGCTATTTAATATTTTTATAAACGACATGATATAAGACCTAGGTGAAGGAATAGACTGCAGTATGTTTGCTGATGACAAAGCAATATGGACGCAAGGAGAAACACTGGAAGAATGCAGAAGAAAAATACAACCTGCTATCAAGAAATTAAAAGAATGATCCAACGAATGGTGTACATAACGAAAAAAAAACAAAATGTGTCCACTTTACAAACTGGAATAAAGAAATGAAATGGGAAGGACATTTCATTGTCAAAGGAAAGAAAATAAACAGAAATAACACATCCAAATGCTTAGGAGTAACAATTGACTGGAACTTGACATTTACCCAACATGTGGACAAGATCACAAAGAAAAGGAAGCAAAGGCTCAATGCCCTCAGAGCTGTAGGGAACAAGCAATGGGGATGTGCTAATGAAGACATTAGAACCCTGCACATCGGATATGTGAGAACTGTCGCGGACTATGCGGTAGAAGCATGGATGACGGCTGTGAGCGAAACAACCATAAAAAATAGAAACAATTAAAAACAGTGCAGCCAGAATAATCACAGGATGTTATAATAGCACAAGACAGGACAAACTGTTAATAGAAGATGACCTCATTCCGATAACAGAACACAATAAATACATCGCAGGAAAGAGTCAAGAGCAATACCTAAGAGACAGAAACAATATCAACCACATGCTGGCAACAGAAAACACAACCAAAAGAACACAATGAGAATAGAAAGAAAGATCCTGGAAAGCTACAGCGGAGAACAGGAGAACACAAGATAGGAAATAGGAACAGACAAAATTAAACAAGAAAAAATGCTCAGCCACCTAACCAATCCGCCATGGAAAAGCCAACATCTACTTCAACACCCTTCTTTCAGGAAATGTAGGCAAACAAACAACAGCAGTTGTAAAAAAAGACAGTTGAAGACACGCTTAAACCACTCTCAGACGGATCAGTGAAAGAAAAAATCCCATGGAGGGAGGTAGAGGGTGTATGATAGAATAAAGAGACGGAGAAAACACCAAATTAAGAACAGCTGGGGCATATAGCAGCAGTTACAATGCCGAAATAATAGCAGTAGAAGAAGCGCCGAAGAACATAGAGAGAAAAATCCCGATCAAAAGCCAAAATCAATACTTATAGCGCTAGACAACCAAGGAGTCATCATGAAACTGAAAGAAGGGCATGAAAACCAAAAATAAAAAACAGCAGACAACATAATATGGAACCATCTCATCAGCATAGCGGAAGAAAACATCAAAGTGACATTCAAGTAGGTCCCAGGGCACGCTGGGATAAAAGGTAATGAGGCGGATAAGCTGGCCAAAAAAGGGCAGCAGTCTGGAGCAGAAGAAAGTACCACTAAGTTAAAAGACAATAAGCATGAGGCTGAGAAGAGGAATAAAGGACAAACGGAAGGAGAAAACTGACTACAAATGAAAGAAGAATGTGGATGAAGAAAAAAATATGAGTCGAACAACTCTTGTCAGGTACGAACGGGCACAGTCGCATTGCAAAGGACTAAGGGCGAGAATAAACCTAGAAATCAACGAAAAGTGTGAACACTGAAGAAACAGAAACCATACATGCCCGAAATAGTGTATTCAAAGAAATCAATACATCGGAGATACAATCACAACCGATCAAACACAGAGGCCAAATGCATCGTCCAATTTCTGAAGAAGATCTGCAGTTTATAAATGGCCAGTGTATTTGAGCAAGCTAAAATTGATAAAGTAAGAATTGCACAATTGGAGGAGGGAGGCACCATCAACAACACAACAATTGATAAAGTAAGGATTGAATAAGTGGAGAGTGGAGGCACCTTTGTTCTGGATAAAAAGAATTTCTTGTGGTCCCAGTTCTGGATAAGGAGGTGCTTGTCTCCAGCGGAACATGGAGGGTACTTTCGAGGTTGCGCTTCCTGAATTGATGCCATGCGTGATACCCAGAACTCCGTTAGCAACCAAGTCTGGGATGACACCTTGTGATATGCCTACCAAAACACAATTTATCAATTTTACTTTGATAATCAAAGTTAACATTTAAATAAAAAACTATTTACAAACCTGGAACATCTCTTTGGGACAGAACACGAATTGGCTTTTTCAATCGGAAAAGTCGATCAAGTCTAGCACTTATATCCAAGGACATATTGAGAGCTATTCTGTTGTATACTTCATAGTTTATGTTCATAGCTCCAGCGTGCCATTGAATCATCCCTGATTGAATGGATTTAATCATGAGGGTTCTGTTGGACTCACTTGGGCACTGATCAATGAGGAGAAGATTAGCAGACATATATAAACTGTTTCATATGTTTATTCCTAAATATTGTATGTGACGACTCTCAAAAGTGAAAAAGAACTTGTCGATATATATATATAATTAATAATGGGAATATTTTTAGGATTGTAAAATATACAAAATAAGAGCACAATACGAAATCTATATCAAGAGTGAACGGAATGGATATAGAACGTTCAATAAATAAGGAACTATTTTTTTTAGAAAGATATGAACAAACAGACTGAGGAAAGTATTGAGATACAGATTGGTATTTTTTGTAAGGCACTATTAATAAACCTGTTCTACAATGATTTACGGTCCACATTCAATTAGAGTGGTCTGATCTGCAGTGATCCACATTAAGGTAGAGTGGTCTGATCTACAGTAAACAATTTACAATTTAATAAAATGTTATGGGTCTTGTAATTACTTTCACTTTAATCCCAGCCAGCACAAGATTTGGGGGACAATTGAGATACATATCAAGTAGAAATGGATGTGTTGTATATCGAAATGTCTCTTTATAACCCCCTTGCACAAGATTCTGATTGACTTTGAAGGCTTGTGGAAAGTGGGTGTGAAAATATGTATTGAGTACATTGCCTGCGAATCCGGGAATTTTCGGAAGGCTGAATCCAACATCTATATAAATCAAAAGTATGAGCTACATAAATAAAAGTAAAAAACACTATGAATGAATATTCAATAGTTATCTTACCAAGATGATTCATAAAAATAATATGAACTTTAGTAACATCATCATGAATAATAATTGATTCTTTTCTTGGTGGTGGTATTTTGTTGTCAGGAGTTCCTCCAAGAACCTATAAAAATACATGATAATATATAAATACCAATTAGAAATTATTATGTATTAAGTAGAATTATTTTTTACATCAATTGTGAATAACAAAAATATAATTTATAATATGTGAATGTATGTCAAGTCAAGAAAAAATTATTAAGATCAGTAAAAGAATGGCTGAAGAGCTTTTTGTCTGAAATAATTTAGACACAGACTATATTGAATGTCATGGCTATACATGACTTGACATGACAATAAAGTGTCATCACTAGGAACTACAACCTCAACAGTGCCATCTGGATGGCAGGGGCTGACAAGCTATGGAGAGTGATAAGTCTCTCACTGAGTCACCTAGCTCACCCAACCCCAATGAGATGCTTGTTCACAATGGTCTCAAGTTCTGCAGGGCTTCTGGAAGACTGGGGTCTTCCTTCAATATTATGTCCAGGTCAACTGCCTCATTCACAACTTTGAGGATTGGGCAAAGATTCAAGAAGTCTGGAAGTGCCTGACAGCAATAGACATGGATGAGGAGTGCTGCTGCCTATTTTCCAGAGACAAACTAGATGTGGCCATCTTGAGGATGTGCAGTAAGGGAACCACAGGACCAGACCCACAAAGCCCCTTGGAGGCCCACCATCACTCTCAATAAAGCCACACTGGCATTCAACCCCACCCTACTTTCCTTGCAGTCAAGTATAACCATAACCACATGCTGCAAAGGTCACCAAGTTTGGCAGGGATGCAGGCATCCCAGTCACAGGTCACCAGGTTTTTCACCCCATCCCTTCCACTCCCACATGGTCACAGGCACCAGCTTTCTGGATGTGCATCACACAGTTAGCAAGAGGGTCCAGAGAGAGCAGCCCAATAGAGGTCATCTTCAGACTCTCAGGCCCATGGGTATGATGAGTTCCCCATTACCATCTACACCAATGGATTGGCCATGTCTGAGATTTTGAGCTTGATGGCAGCATAACTATCAGAATTTGTTAGTCATGATGATTCAAAGCACAGGGCTGAGCATCACCTTCTCCTATGAGACTGAGCTTCAGACCACTAAGTTCTCTGAGATGCCCTGAGGATGATCTATACCAGGGTCATCATCCAGTGTTTTTTGGACCTCTTCTCATGACTTCTGCAAATTTGCCAATAGCTTTTATTTGGTTTATTTGAAAAGAAGTCTAATGCAGTTGTGTTGTAATATTGCAGTGTGTATTTGACAGTATGTATTGGATCATATATGTGTTAATTTCCATTTGTGATGATTTTAAATAGAGGATATTCTTCATAGAGTTAAAGAAACTTTCCACCATCAGACCATAGAATACACTAAGTGATGCATTTACAATAATTCCAAGGTATGGGAAGTTATCTCCTTACATCACTTCTGCTCATCAATGATCAAGTTACATATATTTTGTAAAGACAGACAGATAACTTGTAACCTGTAATTGCATTGCTGAACTTCAAGGTCAAACTATCACATTCAGTAAGAGAAAAGTGGACCAGCAAGATATCCTTAAATTTGTAATAAGAGTCAATGATCTGTACAATGTACAGAGTCAATGATCTAAGACTTTGTACAATGATTTTTATATGAGAAAGATTTAGGAGTAAGGCCTGTTTGTCTGAACATTCCAAAGTTTTGATATAACTTCATAGAGATGTTTCACAACTAAAGGGGCTGTCATAATGAGATAACTTTGTAGAGAGGCCTTATAACTAAAGAGCCCCTCATAATGAGATAACTTTGTAGAGGGAGGCTACATAACTCAAGGGGTCCTAGTAGCAAGATAACTTTGTAGTCAAAGATGTACAACTTTTAACAAATACCTACTGTATCTAAACAAAACAATTTAATTTTAAAATAAATTTACAAAAAAACGGACAAATAACAAACAAAACTGAATATCTAATTGGCTATCTAGGTAATAAACATTCCAACCTGTAGAGTGCCAAAAATTTCCATGGGATGGAATGGAGTGGCACATTATCCAACAGTTAAGATCAAACAAATTACATTTTTAATAAAAAGATATAAATATAAAAGACTTTGCTTTAATGAAAGTTAATACAAATATAAGGATCGGTTTTCATTATTTTTCTGATATTTATATAATTTACTTACAAATAAAAAGTTTAAAACCAATATGAAAACTTTAAGGATTAAAGTCATTATTAAAATAATGAGCTCTAAAACAATTGAACTTGATCAGAGCTTGTGATACGAATCTGACGAAGTCGAATCCGTGATACTAGGAATTAGGGTGCAGCATAATTTATTGACAGTATCAATATTATTGATAGTGACGTCAATTGACCTACTTATCTTTTCTATATTTTATTAATATATTAAAACAAAACAAAAAATATTTTATATATATAAATTTGTTGTGATATTTTGTTTAATTATCACAAAATTATTAATTAAATATGAGATGTAGTGTACACACACTATATCTCTAATTATAGTATTCATATTTATAGACAAATAAATGCTACAGATAACAGACAACAGATTATGATAATGACAGCTGTAGATTATTCTTCATGAACAGTTCTCTCCATAGAAATATATTTATATTTCAATGGTTCTCTCGATTTAAGACGAAATAATTATAGTTTATATGTCATTATTAGTTTTTTTTTATAATTATCATTAATTGTTTTACATATAGATACTATAATGTAGTCAGTATATTTGAGTAGTCCTGTATTAAAGGAGGCATAAAGTAAAATTATAATATCAAAATAAACTTATACTTTATATAACCTTGACTAGGTCAAAATAAAAAGAAACAGCAAGCCACTGGAGGTTTTCAGGCCCAGTATAATACATTAAATGAATGGCCTAATAATAGGCGCTGAAAAGGGAATGGTGGATATCGAACATAGTCTGACGGCCGTGACCGGCTTCTTTGTAGAGGACGTCGATGCTCCATTTCTTCTGGTTCAACTTCAGATACTGCACAACACATTTAGCCCAACCCAGAGAACTTTAATGTAGGTCAGCTAGGTCATCAAACTAGCAGTATAATTATTGCTACAATGCCAGTTATAAATGCAACGAGTGAGAGATCTTTCAGCTGTTTGCGACGTCTCAAAATTTACTTCAGAAATTCAATGAAACAAAGTCGTCTCAACCGCTTGATGATATTTACTATCCATAAAGAAAAAACTGGCGGAATACAATCTCCTAAATTTGCACAACAATAAGTCTCAAATTATTTATTACCTATTATCTATATTATCAAGTACCTATTCATTATTAGGATGTATTTTATTCCAACATTTTGTGAGGATGGATCTTGCGCTATTACTCTTTAGACTGATTAATATATACGGATGATTATTTGTAACTACATATGTTATTAAAATTAATATGTTAATTAGCAATATCAAATACATACAAATTATTTTCAAGTAAGTAGTTGTATTTCTTAACTTTTATATAGATATTATAATGAATAGTTAAAATTGGAGTAAGATATAATTCATGTGATTATTATTTCACAATAATTTTTTATATTTTAGAATTTGTCAGAAATATAACTAAATCTACCTCCCCCAATCAAAATATGGCAGCGCCGGCCGTGTGTAAATAAATGTCATGTAGCTTTATCATTTGTATTTATAATAACTAAATACAATAGATTGCTTTTAATTTTTATTTTTAACAAAATAGTTATAAGACTTTCATATTTTTACAAATAGTAAAATGAATTTAGTAAAATCATAAACAAATAAAGCATTATTAATGAAATTTACAGACAATATGTAAAATTATCCAGGCTATCTGAAAATAACAATTATTAATGGAATATTAGAATTGAAGTAACAAATAAATAACCATACATGTTAAAAACGATTTTTGTGACTTAGCCTTAACACCTCCAATATTTGGTAAATATTGAAATCTCGACATACTATAGACATTTGTTGTAACATCGGTTAGATATTTTGAGTACTTCTTGTAGAGCAGCCTCGACTTAATCAGGAAACCAAATCAGTTATGTCCGTAGAAATTAAATACACAATTCGAAATAAAGTTTCAACAATCGCATATTTCCGTTATTGTTCTAATTCTTTAGCACCGATAACGACCGCAAAATGTAGCCGATTTTAGCAAATTTTCAGTTTAATCAGATATTCTTTTCGTAAGAGCTAACACAGTTTATTGTATATTATTTCTTTCATGGTATAAGTCAACTTTTTGCCACATTGGCCAATAATAAATTAAAATAATTTTACAAATAATATAAATACTTCAGTTGAAGCAAGTCAATTAAAATTTGACTTGCTATATATTTTTACCATATTATATATTACATATATATTTTAGGATAGATATTAAGGAATATATATATATCAATGACTTCAATATTTCAATATTTCAATACTTCAATACTTTTAAGCAAGTATTTCAAACAATATACATGTATAAACACGGAAATAATAATTTTTAACATTTTCTTCTGAATCCCTTTTTCCCCTATAATTTTTTTAAATCTTCATGGGATAGGCGCCACCAATTTTTTATGGAAGGCGCTCATTTTTTCCTTGAAAAACATGGTGCGACAAACGTCGACATGTCGCATTGCCCGGCCCGGCCCTGCCGTGATGCCTCATTGAAAAAAATTTTTGTGGATGAATGTCAAAAAATTACACCAGAAATTTGCCATAAAGTTGCCCATTTAGTTATCCACCGTTATGAAGATTGCATACAGGCTGGTGCGGTCACCAGTTTGATTGCCTTAATTAAAATTTTGTAGTATATGAACCATATATTATATTTCTATGGTTATGAACACATTAATTAGTATTTTGTAATTGTTTTTGTTATTGGTATTATTACTTAATTTATAAACTTAACATATAAACAAATATTAAAAAAAATATTTTTTCTTATTGTAGCTAAGTACTTATGCACCACCCTGTATTAACCAAAAAATTATTTTATGTTATTTATATACGAATCTGAAGACTTATTTGTTTTAATATATATTTAATGATAATTTTAGTCTGTTTTTAATTATATCGACCCTTCACTAATGACGTCAAACGAAGATTCTAATCCTCTTCTACAACCTAAAGAAGACAAGATTAAAGAAGAAATTACCGAAATAGAATTTCATGAAAATGCCAACGTACGTTTTTGTAAATATAATATTCTTTAACTCACTTGTTGTAGCTTTGGGAGTGACATAATTAACTATTGTTATTTTATTTTTTGTTCTTGCTGGATGCTTGAGAACCTCCAGGTACTTATATGACTTTAAAACTACAGAAATTATACAGACCTGCCAACTGTTTCGATTTGGCTGGAACTTTGCTCCCCTAAGCCTCTGAATAGCAGTACTGGCCCTAGAGCCATCTGAGGACTTTGCTCCCAAACCCCCAGAGAGTGAAATTTGCCTTAATATTTTATCTCTCAGGGTGAGCAGTTCTGCATTATATAAACACTATATATATAGTAATATATTTAAATGACATAAGAATTTGTACACTTTATGGAAAATTTGTTGAAATTGAATCTTTTATTATGGAATTTTATTCTGTCATAATGAAATTTTGTATTTAATTTTTCGGTTGCATTTTTTAAAAATCTTAAATTAATTTTTCAATTTTAATATTTTAAAAATCTCATAATATTATTTTATTTAACAGCTCTCTCCCCATAACATAAAACCATTAATATAATATTACATATTTTGGCAGTCACATGCCCAGGAATTAAGAAGAAGAAGGATAAGTTTCAGCTTTAAGTAATAAATGTCCCATTTTATATATGTCTTGCCTAATAATAAGCCCCCGTATATACATTGATGAGCTGTGATTCAATTTTTTTCACAGCATAACA
The DNA here is from genome assembly GCA_034780395.1 of Vannuccia rotundouncinata. Taxonomy (NCBI): domain Eukaryota; kingdom Metazoa; phylum Platyhelminthes; order Proseriata; family Coelogynoporidae; genus Vannuccia; species Vannuccia rotundouncinata. The sequence goes on along the minus strand of JAUZNC010028736.1, from coordinate 7,908 downwards.
TACCTAATCAATATTTCATATGCATAACTTTGTTTATTATTAATAATTGTTTTAAATTATTTTTTACCTTGATATTTAAATTAATTTTATATTTTTTTTATTTTTTGGGCAGGACATTTATTACCAATATCCAATGGATGTTTATTACTTATTTATAATAAATTTCCCTAGGACATGTTGGGACATTTAATTCCTATTTTTGGGACATTTAATACTTACCACTCCATCCTGTACCAAAAACATTTTTGGAATAAGAAATTTATTGCCCATAGCCTGTACAAAGTAGTTGAAGGCCCCTAACAAAATTATAGTATTTACAGGCTAATTTGTACCACTAATCATTATAAAATGACACACGACATTACCAAAAGGCATAGGGTGGCTCCAACTCCTCAAATTATGGGAATATATATAGGAATATGTAGCCACATATCAAAAGCTACTTATTAGTTTTATTAATTTGACCTCCAGTTCTAAATTTCTCTTTTTTTTCATCTTGTATATGTTTCCATCCTGATATCTTTTACTTTTTCGCTCTTATTTTCAATATAGGAAGAAAATATAAGGGTTATATAATATACCTATCTATATTTATTATTATTCCATCAAACTAGCATCACTTTTTTAGCCAAGGTATAAGGGGTGAACATTCTTAGCAATCTATGGTGTGCACATCCCTGTTTGGTATATCTTTAAAAAAAATAAAATCATGGAATAAATCCTGCTGACAAATATTTCATAAGCAAAAAATATATTTATAGTTAAGCCTCCCAGTAATTATCGCTATATTACTACATAATATTCTATAAGTATTTTAATATCCTTATATATATTATTACTATAAATATATTTTATATTATCCACTATATCCACTATATACCTGGCAGTTTTCTATTCATATGATGGTTGTCCACTACTGAACTGCTTAGTAGCTCTCTAACCACAACATTAATTTATTTAAATATTTTTTTTGGATATGGTTATGGTTATGGTAATCACACAATTTATTACAATAATAAATATAAATTTCATTTGATTTGTGGCATTTCATGGTATTATTTTAAACAGCTAATTTTCATAAGTGTTGTATTAATCAATCAAAAAATGAAAATCCTTAATTAATGAATGAATATCATAATTCTAAGTTAATTTTTTATATCTATTAGAAATAAAAATTTAAGCTAATTGAAATTTTAAAACATTAATAAATACTATAACATTTATTTTTGTAATTTCAGAAATCTCAACATTTACAAAATAGTTTTTAAAATGTAATCATAAAAGTTTGTAAGCTAGTTATGATAAAAATATATATTTTTTAATATATGTGAATAAATTTAATTCCTACTTCAAATTATAAATCAATATATAAATATTTTTGTTTAATAAAAATAATAAATATTTTAACTTTTACCAATGGGTGAAACAATAGTTGTTATAGTTGTAGTCCAGGATCCCAGAAGATTTTAATCAAATGTTTGGTGCAAAAGGCTTAGAACTTTTATCAAATAATATGATCCATGGGTTGATCAAATATGTAAATCTAAGTTGCAAAAATTGTAAATTTTTTAATGAGCATTTTTTCATATTTAAAAATACCTTAGAGAAATTTCTATGGTTTTCACCCAATTTTCATTCAAAATGCACATTTTAAAAAAATTGAAGATGTTATTCACTTTCTTAAATCAATTGATGCATATCTTTTTGTTCATCTAATTGTTTTCAACATATTTCAAGCAAAATTATATGGATAAGTCAAATCAACTATTTATTTTCTAGAAACATTTGAATATTTGTTCTCAAGCTAAAATATGTCTAAATAGTCTTTAGTAATAGATTTCTGAAAAATTGTTAGCATGAGTTTTCAATGTGATTTTACTTGTAATATGTAGAAAACATTTAGGTGAACCAAATGATATGAATCAATTTATTCAAAAGTGTAAATGTTATCACAATTTTCTTTAAAGTGTGCAATTTCCAGGAAAATTGGTTGAAAACCATAGACATTTTTCTTATTCTTTATTATGAAAAAATACTAAAATGCTCACAACAGAATAATGTACAATTTATGCAACTTAAGACTTACATATTCCATCATCCCACAGATCATATTACTCGATAAAAGTATTAAAACTTTTGTCTGGGACAATTATAATAGTTGTTACTTTTCATTTTACAATCATATAAAAAGTGGATTTTTAATTTAGTTTTTTTTAGTAGAATAGGCGCTCTGTTAATGTACTTTAAATATTTCAATACATCTATATTAATAAGGTAGTAAGTTGTTTTGTATATAATATATTATCATTCATCAAGTAAACTTTGCATAATATCTTATTCTAATATAAAGTAAACAGGGATAATATATATAAGTCAGCTGATATTTTGTGCACCAACAGGATTCTTGACAAGAAATTTTACATTTTAATATTGATTCTGAACATTTACAAATTATTTTATATGTTGAGATTCTACACACTAATGGAAAATCTTTTAATAAATGCATTTATAAATATATACAATTTTTCATTTATCCTTAACTCATTTTGTAAATATATATATATATATAAATTAACTACTATATACAACTATTATAAATATATTATATTTTGGGTGTATAACAAAAACATTTTTTATTCAAAAGAATATTTCATATCACTATTATTCTGACTAGGTAAATTAGTTGTATTAAGTTACTAATAATATGAATTGCTAAATTAGTTACATACTAACTATAAGTACAAAAATATTATTAATGTTTTTCAATAAAAATATAGTAGGTAAGCACTTCATTAAGTAATGAAGATCAAAAATTAAAAATAAATTTTAATATTTTTAAGGAAAAAATAAATGTGCAATAAAAGTATAACATTTCAATAAAAGCCTCTTAATTTGATATACAACTGTTTTTTATCATTATAATCATTAATGAAGAATGTATTTCAAAATAATTTTATAATGTGGGACTTGAACCCACAACCATGCAATACATAGTCTCATACGCTACAATCTAGGCTTGGTATATTATTCTATAAAATTATCTTGAGTGACTCAGAATAGTAGTGTCTTCACCCTCTAAAGAGATTCTTGTAAAAGTAGATAAGTATGGAACAGTTCTAATGATGGAGCATTTCTAAAATGATGGCAATATAAAAAAAATTATTGTTAACCATTCCTCATAAACATGAAATGAATTTCTTTTGTTTATTAATGTGAAACTTTTTGTGGTGGGGGGCAACAGAAAATTTCGAATTTGAAATCATTATCACAGGGCCGGTTCATATGGAGTCATGAAAAGTATGGTATTTTCCAGACTTAACGTTTTTTAAAAAGTGGACTTTTTGACAAAAGTGAATTTTTGAAATTTTATTACTATATTATTAATTTTATTTAAAGTTTTATATAATTTGTATAAAGACTTCTCTCTGAGATATACATATAATTACAGTCAAATACCCCACACTCTATCAAAAATCTTTATGGCTCTGGAAAATGTCTGGAATTTTATTCTAGAAATTGTGTATGAACCCTGTTATCATTATAATTTTTATAATTTGCATGTAAAAATTATAAACTTAAAATGTATTTTAATCATTTATTATAATATTTTTATCTGATAATTCATATTCAATATATATATATATATTATACTAATAAATATAATACAAGGTGTCTATAAAGTTAGTAAGATACAATTATGCACATATATTTCAGAAATATACATCAGAAAATATTATAACAATATTTAAGGCAATTTATTTCACTTAGGTACTACAGTTATGAAATGTTTTCAAATTGTAAGCCACATATTCTCAACAACATATAACCACACTGTAACAAAAGTTGGTACACAAGTCTGGATCAAAGTCAATAAATGAATCAATAATAAAATGCTGCAGATCCTTCAATGCTTTTTGGCCTCCTTGAAAACATGGAGTCTTTAATAACTCACCAGACACAAAACTCTATTGGAGTTATGTCAGGAGATTTTGATGGGAATTCAATAGACCCACATCTGCCAATCCATTGATTATGAAATGAATCATCCAGGAACATTTAGATAGCTGTTGCATAATGGGGGGGGGCACTCCTGTTGATATTGTAAGTTATAAAAATCTGGTATTTATTTTAATTCAGGAACATTGACAGTCTTCAATTTGTTTCAATAATTTTGTCTTAGTAACAGTTATTTTAAAGAATTATGGACCCACTATTCCAGCAGAAGATATTCCTGCCCAAACAGATATGACAGGTTGGTTGAATGGTAAAATGGGCCTATTAATATTTTTAACTGTGCCTATTTACATGTCCTGACAGTCTGAACGAGTCTTCGTCAGTGCACACAATCTCCTCTTAAAGGTGGGAATATCATCACACTGACTTTTAAACTTCACTAAATTGAGACCTGTGATCAGTTTCATCCTCCAAAAGTCATATTTTGTTTGTAAGTATTTTATGTAGGGAGGTTCGTTTGATAAACTATTTCAGAATTACCATGTCGAATTGATCTCTTGGGTCTTATTATATGTGCCTGAGCAACCACAGTCTAATTGTCTTCAGTACATACATGGGCGACCAGAACATAATGTATTAACAACTGACTCAGTTTTATTAAACTTCTCTTGAAGTTGATATTAAACTGATTAGGCCTGTCACAAATTACATCCTGTGCGTTTTTTGTTTTTCAGTACCTCTAATTTAGAATAAATTGATACTCTTCGAAATTTAGCTTGGGTGGCATAATGAAAATTTAAATAAATTGCAAGATTATATCAATAGTGTGCTCTATTTTCAGCACACACATCTGGCACAAACAACCTACTAAATTGTTATTGGGCTAAATAAATCGATGTAACAGTGCATTTAATTGAGTTGTTTTTAATCTTAACTTGTTGATTCTATGACTGTATAGTAACTTTATGGACAACCCTGTACATATTTAAAAAATACTATTTCTACAAACTTATTGTTATTTATATTTAATTAGTTTTTGATAATCTGATTAGTTTACCATATTTTTGAATTTGAATAAAATATAAAGTCTTAAAAATAATATTTATAATTTGTTTAGTATATTTTCATACCCAGTGAGTGTGTACATTGTATCTAGCTCCTTCAGGTTTTAAGACATGAGTCTAAGTTAGTGTAATTTTTCACCATTTTCAATTTGTCTTCATATTTATCACAAAGAAAAATTGCTAACATGGTGCACATATATTATTTAAAAAATCTATATTTGTTCTAAACATACAATTTCAAGTTATTCAAAAAGTAGATAATGGAACAGGATGGGCGACTGGTTTAGATGCTAGTTTGTAATGTGCAGGGTGTTGCCTCAGATCAGGTTCGAGCCACACCTTTGGACTCTCTCATTCCTGGCTAGCATCTGTGCTTGTCATAAGATAAGCGACCCTTAATGGTTCGTTTTGCATGTACCCTTCTTTCTGTATATTGAAATAATATTTATTTAACATATTGCTTGTACCATCAAATCATTTTGAGGGATTTTCATTCAATAAACTATTCTATTTTGCCTTTATTATTGTAGCTCCAAAAAAGGAAAAATAATTTGTAGAATATTTATTAGTCAAGATATAAAGGAAGTAAAATAGAAGTTACTTATAATTCCATTCAAATGAGGTACTTATGTGTTATCTAATTATGAATTGTTTTGAATTAATTTAAAAAAAAATTTAACCATAACTATACTTCAAAATCAATGTATTTTAATTTTAATTTTTCTGTTTTCTTTTTAATTTTGTTTATTAAAAAATGAACAATATCTTTTGTTAATAAAATTACAGACTATTATGTATTTTAGTATTTACATGTATTTAAGGTAAATCACAGAGTATACCATTACTTAATTTTGTAAATCAATGTTTTTTCTTCTGAAAAAATTGTAATCTTTATTTCAAATAATTTATTATAGAATTTGAGGAATGTTACCTTAGAAGGGGATATAGCAACTCTTGATGTAAATAACGGCACAGACGACAGTCAACCTTCAACTCTTGATGAACCAATAAGAGAGACCATTGTGAGTATTCAAGACATTCATTACTCATCAACAATATAGATACACAGAATTCTTTTGCTTCAGCTTCGAGATCTAAAAGCTATTGGACGGAAGTTTTTCCATGTTTTATATCCAAAGAATAGTTCAACTCTTTTGAGAGATTGTGGGTTTCTTCATATTATTTCGTTTAGTTGTGGTTTATATCTGCTAATTTGATTTTTTCCTTTTAGGGGATTTATGGGGTCCACTCATTTTGTGCACATTTATATCTGTGTGAGTTTGACTTAATTATTTTATTGTTTTTAAAAATGGAACAAATGTGAATATGTATAAATCATTCAAGACTTTACCGAATGCAAAAAATGACAATTTATAAGTGACATTCTGCGATGATCTTCCTTTGTCTGTAAACCTAAAAACATTTTATAAAGCCGATTGTTTTATTGTTATATAGTCTTCTACAACTCGAAAATGATTCAGCACACCCTACAGGAAATGATGGTGGGCCACAATTTGCAGGAACCTTCTTATTATTTTGGATAGGAGCTCTGGTTGTCACATTAAATACCAAACTCCTCGGTGGTGACATGTAAGTTCAGACTAAACTCTCACATAACTATTTCAACACAGTGCTGGTCAACTGTTTGCCTTGTTCTATATATTTCAGATCATTCTTTCAATCAGTTTGTGTCCTAGGATATTGCGTGCTTCCATTGGCTGTAGCCCTTCTTATCTGTCAATTCTTGCTTCATGCTCACCAAACTCTCGTCCTCTTCATTATTCGACTTGTCCTCGTAATTCTCGCCTTTCTTTGGTCTACAGTGGCTTCTGTGTCCTTCCTTGCGAACAGTCAACTTTCCAATAGACGTCCCCTTGCAGTCTACCCGATTGCCCTCTTCTATTTTGTTCTCGCCTGGTTGATTGTATCACATAAAACTAGATTTTGACGTTTATTAGTTATTTAAGAGATTTATTAATTCAATTGATTAATTTAATCATTACAAAAGTTGCAATTTTGTAAAACTTTGTTCATAATAATTTATCGGTAATTCGAGTACTATTTTTATTATTTACTTTACTGAATTATTCTTTAAATAATGAAATTTTATAATTAACTATCTTTCCATATAATATGCAGTTATTTTATTGCATTGCATTTTTAATATGCAGTAATCATTAAATTCGTACTATATTTTGTTTAGTTTCCAATAATCAGTTATTGTACGACTATTATACAATATTTAAACTATGATGTTATTGGTTACAAAACTGGATAATTTTTAATGCAGCTATGCAGATCGATCTAAACTGTTATCTGTGTCCCGTTTATTAACTTTTTATCTTTCCCTGAAGCAAATAATAATATAGTATTTTGGTTATTTGTAAATGACAACATATAATTTTTATTATTGCATAATTTTACAGAAGGGCTTTTTCATCAGTTTGTAATTTCTTATATTTATAACTTTTTCAGTTGGTGTTGGTTGTGTTATTGTGATATATACATTTTATTTACATTTATCAATTTCTTGCGTATTCTCTGTATTTATATATATTATTGTAAAATTAAGATATATTATACTTTTCCCGAGTATTAGTATTAGCAATTATTATTTGAAATAATCCCGCTATATAACAGATTAGAAGTACCAAAAATAAAGGTATAATAGCTGATGTAATAATTAGTAACCAGCATAATTATTATTAGCAAACAAAATATGTTATTTCTTATTAAAATAAGGAAATTACATAAATTTAATAAAAAATGGGTTATTATGAGGCTGAAAATGTTTAATTTCAATTGCGCATTCAAAAAAATAGTGGATAAAAACTTTTCCAAAATCAAATATAATGCTGTGTAGGCCACACCAAGACTTAATTCAATGATA
>JAUZNC010028725.1:2156-16980 GCA_034780395.1 Vannuccia rotundouncinata | reverse complement strand
CTAAGTATTTTGTATGATATTTTCTCTTTGATATATCCACTTTGAAGCACTTTATCTATGACAATTATTTTCAAGATATTGTAAGTGCAGAGCCAAATTATATATATATATATATATATAGATAAAAATTGCCTAAAACCCTGTGCATAAATTGCCTAAAAAACATGTTCCTAGATGGTCTTTAAAATCCCAGCCTGCATTCTAAGTATTTTGTATGATATTTTCTCTTTGATATATCCACTTTGAAGCACTTTATCTATGACAATTATTTTCAAGATATTGTAAGTGCAGAGCCAAATTATATATATATATATATATTATATATATATATATATATATATATATATATATATAGATAAAAATTGCCTAAAACCCTGTAAGAAAAAAGCAATCATGCCTCCTTGGGCAACCTGAAACACACAGTGGAAAATCTGATTGAAATCATAAGTCAGGAGGGTGTTAAAGAGACATGCTCATAAATGCACTTAATGAGCCCCTAATAAAACTATTTTAATGAGGACTCATAAAATGTGTTCAGAAGACACACTCATTAAGCCATCATAAACATGGAATTCCCTTTTTATTATAAATGGAAATATTTAAATTGGGTTACATGTGTTTTGATTCATGGGGAAAAAATTGATGTGTGTCTACATCAATGGGACAAATCTTGTGAAATCTGAATGCATGTGCGTGTATGAGAACATTAAAGAAATGTATGTGTGTGAGAAATCAAATGCCATTGATATAACTGGGAAGAATGAGTTAATCACTCAGGGATTAGAATAATCGATCACAAAATCCATGTGCAATCTCATGTACTCTCGTCTATGCAATCAGTTATATGTGCTGAATTTTTTTTGTATTTCACAACCTAGAATGCAGCTAAAGGCCTTCTGAGAGCATATATTTCCAAAATCACAGTTTTATGGGGATAACTTTGAATTTTCTACATAATCATAACAGGTATTTTTAAAATAAGCCTCCCCTCCCCCAAATATTTTTATTGCATATTTAGACAAGTTTCAGAAATGATCATTTTGATCCAAAATCCATGTAAATACACAAATCCGCATAGGATTCTAAACCCTGGTTAATAAGCACTTAACAAGATGGTACCTGCCCTCATTAAACTTTAGCCAGATCAATATTTTATGACAGCTCTCTGGAATGTGCACATAATGAGGGCTCAATAAAAGTATTGATTTTGAATTCTCTCAAATGCTTACTCACTTAATGAGCCCTCTTAAGTTTATGAGCTGTCTCTCAAACACCCTCCAGGTAATTACTGGAAATTTGTAAGGACTGGTATACAGCAAAGTAAGTTTTGTATTTATTAGCAGGTAAGAGGCAACAACCCAATTTGGCCTTGAAATTACAGCTAAACAAAGCAGAAGTATTAAGCATTTTTTATTTTAAATATGAGCATGTAATTAAAAGTTTTGGCATTAAAATACTTTGTAATTTAATTACTATGAACAATCCTGTCCATTATAACTTTTAGTTGATGAATTCAAGTTTGAAAAAAGTCATCAAACAAGAACTGATTCAACCATTCTAGAACAAAACAAAAAATGTCTTCTAAATCAAAAGGGGTTGCCCTTTGAATAACTCCAACTGTAAATGCAACCAGATAATGCTGAAAATGCATTTAATTACACAAAATGTGGCTAATTAGATCATTATAAATAATTCTAATCTTATTTAAAATTATTTTGCTCTATATTATTAAGCAGACAATGAGAATACAAATTCCAATAAATAACAAACATATAATAATTATATGAAAGTACAACATATGTCTATAGGTACTTATAATATATAAATATATTCACTTTTTTATAATAGAAAGATATTTAAATTTTAGTAAAATATAATTTTATAATACATTTTACCTATATAATTGTATGCCTAGGAATAGTAATTTTAAATAATATCCTATATGAAATACAGTAAACATAAAATCTCATATTGCTGATAAACATGGAAAATATTGAATTGCATTCAAGTATATATACTAGGTCAAATAGAGTTCATATTATATATAAATCTGTGTAGGAGGCTTATTGAATGTGTCACACCATATTAGCTGCTATTATAAATGACCCGAAAATGATTAACCAAATTTGAGGACACAATAAGGATACTAACTAACTATTTTGAATTAATATATAACCATTTGGAGAAGTAACTTTTCTGTCCTTGAAGACCATAAGGAAAAGGTTAATCATATTTTTGCAATAAAGACTTTTATTATATATGTTTGTATGCCAATTTACACTGATCAGGGTGGCCACTCTCCCTGACTATAATCTCCTGCACATTATGGTTATGCCATCAGAGTAGATTAAAAATCTGAGCCTGCATTAATTATTTAGTATTCTATGAACTAGAATGCAGGAGAGAGCATTGTCCATTATTTAGTAAAGTATTAAATACATATTCTATGTAGATTTAAACATGGAAACATTATTAATGTGGAATATACCTACACTAACATATATAAGGAAATTTCTGAATATTTAGTATATTAAAACTAATAATTTACAAATATTCACTAAATTAAAACCTAGCTAATGACAGCTGGACATACCAGGGGTGCCATCTCCCTGTATTTATATTGAATGGCTTAGCAATGCATAGATAGTGTACCTAATAGTAATATGCCTTATATCATCTGCATATTCTTTAAAAAATGTAACCTAAGTATATTTAAAACACCAAACCATCCAATCAAATTTGACTCAGATTAAAATATACATGTAGAAATTTTATATACTGTTATTTTCCCTGACCTTTTTCAATTTCCTGGGCTTTAATTTACCTTGGGTTGGATGGAAAGCAGACAAATAAAAAAAATCATCAGTGTATTCTCAACTGGTCAGCATAACTTTTTGGTCATTTTCCAGGATCTGAAACTAGGAAGGAATCTGTCAATGAAATAAAGCAAAGAATCACTGCCAAAATATCCTGGTCACAAAAAACTGGTTCATCCCATGCCATAGTCAACTACTAACATTCACAAGGCCAATGATGTTGAAAGCACTTGAAGTTACAGAAAGATTTACAACCTATTATTGATGCTGAAGGATGCTATTTGTAAAGAAATAAAATGTTTCATTAAGCTATCATTGTACATTTTCTACTAAAGTATGAAGGTATTATTGCACTTTTTGTAACAAAACAGATATTATTGTAATGTATTACACATTACACATTATACATAAACTGTATTATTCCTATTGTGGCATACATCTCACAAATACAATACAGTAAGTGTACCTTCTCTGATCCATATCGCATAACTTCAGTTCAGTGGATATGGTTTTATGCTGTGATAAGATATCAAATAGTATTATACCAATAAAATTGGAAGTGATCACTTAGTAATTTTCAGGGTTTTTAAAAAATACAGACTGCGTTAAATCATAGATGTATTAGTTTGTTCCTTTAATTAATTTACATTTATTTTTTTAAATAATATTATATTAATTAAGGATTTAAAATTGTTAACCTATGCACATTTAAATATCTCTAAAAATGCCCACTTCACAATTATCATCAATGAAGTATAACTAAAAGGTTAAATATAGAAAAAAAAACTGTTTTACTAACATTAAAGTTGCGTGACTTTAAAAAACCTTAAATTAATAAGTAAGTAATGGTGTCCTCCGATGCAACACTTCCGTAATTAAATTTATTTAATGCGATAAAACATTTATTATATTAATATGTATTTTTCATTGACTTATAGATTATTTATCTAGACCGGCAAACTGATCAAAAAACGTCCAGAGCGCATTTCAATTATATACGGTATTAATTTCGTTTTAAATAGGGTTTTTAATCAATATTAATTGATTAATTTATAAATTTCATTAATTTTAGAGTTAATGTTGAACTTCCTCCCATCATTTTGGCATTGATTATCGATATAGATATATTCCTTTAATATTATTGAATATTGGTCAGTTTTCCGATCTAGATAAATAATATATAAGTCATTGGTATTTTGTTATAAAAATTTGCTTAAAGGCGTTTAACAAAAAATTGTATGTTATACACTGACGTCACGCTCGAGCGGGTAAAATGTGATAAATATGACGTGGAGGAGGAAGAAGGAATTATTCAAAATGTGACGTCATATTTTACTGATTTTTTGTGTTGAACATTATTTTGACTTGTCCCTCCAAGACTTTTCCTAAGTTAAAAGTCTATTAGTGCTATGAAAAATTATTTTTTCAATATTAATCACGTATAGAATTACAACAAGGTTTCCGTTAGATGGGCACCTGTTACTATAATTTATGTTGTAGTGTCAGGTATACATTTGTACATGAATTATCACTTTTGTCTTTGTAATTAGCGGGATAATTACTTGACTTTCGTAAATATTCCATTCACAAATTACGTTACGCTGAATTTTACATTTTTGAACACTCTCCACCCCCTCGTTATGCTCTGTTACGCCACAACAAACACTTTGTAAATTATTACGGTACGCTACTTAATAACCCCCCCCCTCTCTCTCCCTTAATAAAAATGTGAAGACCATTTAAATTTAACAATAACTCATTATAATATGTATTACTAAAAAAAGTTTGAATTAATGGGTTATTTTACTAAAAGTCAACAGTAAACGTTTTTCGTTTCATTCATCATCATAAAAAATAACATCCACTGACTTTAGCACTTTAGGGAGCTATAATTAAACCCACCATATTCTGTATGTTTTCAATATTATTTTAAGCGATTTGATACATTAAACAGGAAAAAATACCTATCAATATGTATTAAAACTTTTACAATAACTCAACTTAAAGCTATATGAGTATAATTTTCTAAAGACCTATAATTTCTAAAGACCTAAAATTTCACTAAAATTAGCAACATATTATCAATTTAAATTTGGTAATCCCGTGTCAAAATATTTACAAAAAAACATAAATGTTCAACAAGATATATATATACCAACAGATACACTGACAGATATGCATATATACTGTATAGGAATTGCTATAGTGTTTTATGTCCAAAACTGAAGTGCCCCCCCTTCGCAGTTTGAATGGGCCCTCTGTAAATGTTTGGACTACTTTTTAGGTTTTAGTGTCCGCATCAGAAAAAAGGCTAAGGATTTCAAAAGGGCCCTCCCCTCTCAAACTTGTTACACCCTAATCAAGGGATTTCTCTGATTTCTTTTTTAAAATTGGCGTTTTTTAAAGAAAACTATTTGGAAGAACTTAATAAAGCAGAAGCCGTATACACAAAGCTCCGCGTGAATATTAGTTGATTTCAGCTTATTTTCGCGGAGTTGGGCGACAATTATTTGTGCAACTTCGTTTAAATATAATGACTAACTTTTGCTATTCTCGAACGATTTAGACCTCCGTGAAATATTGACGCGGAGTTTTGCTTTTGATGACAGGATAATTGAATGCCGACACTAATAAATGCCCACATATTCCCACGACTCTGACAGCTATTAATAGAAGTAACAATAGATTATATGGACTCTAGCCTTTTCCTCTATTGTTCCTAAATAGATTAAAAAAAGCGTAGGAGTATAATATCTCACCTATAATGAATTCACCTAAAATATCCGGAACGAAATATATCATAAATTTATCAAGTCGCATATAACGAGGACGTTAGTTTAATTTTAAATATATATCCAAGCACTCATTCGATTTTGCACCAATTAAAATAGAGATTCGCAGAACTCCGTGAAAATTAGCTGGGTAACCTGTGCGAACAAAGTTAGGTCAAAATTCGCCCAACTTTCCACAAATATTCACCCAACTTGTTTCGAGAATTCGTTTTCTGAGGATTTATGTTGAACTTTGAGTTGCGCAAGTAAAAACATTGTTCGCGGAGCTTTGTGCATATGGCTGCAGGTGACACAAAAACCAATCGCTGAAGAGTAAAAGATTATTTCCAGGCTCCTGATTTATACATATTCAAAGGTGTAATAACGCCATCCTTAAAATAACGCCATCATATCTCCAATTGAGTATACCACAGACATCTCGTGCGAGCTGTACTAGAAAATAAAAGAGGAAACAAAATTGTATTCTGTACATCGGGCTGATAGAATTTGAAATGTTTCAATATCATCTAAAAGGAGATGGACACCATTATTGGCATACTAGACGTCATAGATGTACAACATCTTCCCCAGTACTGAATGTATTCGAGTAATATGTGACACGAACCCATATGACTATACCATCTCCCTAGCATGCATGGACCAAATAGTTGCACACTATGTGTCTCATGAGTTTGTAATAACTCTTATAGTGTGACATATACAACTACCATTATTATGTTATTTATTATAATTCCGTTTCAAATTAAATATACATAATGTTTCATGAATCATACCCCACTTTTGTATTTATATTGTTATAAACTATCTATGCTGTATCAACATTCTCAAATTTTTTTGGGATTATAGCTGTCTCATATTTTAGGATTTAGTTTACAGTCTTTTTTCAATGTTACGTTCATAGAAATATATTATATGGAAATTAAAAATAATTTATATTTCTATGATAATTGCATATTTACGTATATAGTAATTTTAATTTTATTTTACTATTTTCTTTACAATTTATTATTGATTATTAATCAAATCCATGTACTGTTGAGTAATGCTAAAATTTTCTAATATTATCTTTAATATCTATGGACAATATACCACAGAATCTAAATCTATTTATAGATTATATTAACATAAACAACATTCCAATTCTATGCATTACACGCATAACTTAAGTCATAGAAATTGACTAACATAACAATTTCGCTTTTCTCTAAAGGCAATATTAAAACAAAGTCAATTTCTATGCTACAAGTAGTTATTCGTGTAATGTCTATGTTAATATCAATAGGTTATCAATTTGTATCAATATGTATTGAATTTGTAAATTAATTAAATAAACAGCATTATTACATATTTTACTGATTATAAAAATAAAATATATATGTTCAATGAAATCTGCGATGAATCAATCTCTGGAATCAGAAGAATTCCTTTTTCAATTAAATAATGAAACTATGGTAACTCATCGTACTGCACATTTATGTAAAGATAAAAATAATTCTGAAGCAGTTATTCGATTTCAACCCACAAGAACTATTGATATTAAAAAACTAAAAAAACGTGAACTAATAGAAATTAATCGATATTTTCCCAATCGCTCTGAATGGAAAAAAATAGTTTTGAAAAGGATTATTTTGAGAATTATTAGCATTTTTGTATGCATTGGGATAATATGTTTTTGCTTGTATTTACATATAATGTTATACTTTAACAAGAAAAAAGATAGCAATAATAAAAATTTATTAACCAGCGTAACAAATTTTTGTGCAAAATTAATCCCAACCATGGAAGCTGAAAATATGTTTGTATTTTATAATATTCCCTACGGTGTTCACAAAAGATTTGAAGAAGCCGGTTATGCCATGACTTTCGAAGAATGCTTTAGATCATACTGGCTTCAAACTCCAGAAGATAAAAGAAACTTTAGCGATGGTCAACTCGTAATCCATAGTTCTCCGCCCCAGATAAACTGTAAACAATGGTCTGACGCCCATAACAATACCATTGGAATAGAAAGCTGCCTCACAATGACCATCACAACTTCGTCCATTTCAAGAGAGTCCCAGAATTTGAAACCTGTCGTAGTGTACATTGGAGGCAGAAGTTTTTTAGAGCATCGACCAATTCAGCCATCGGCTAGAATTGTTAAACTATTGGATATAGTATATGTCACTGTCAATTACAGACTGGGGATTTTCGGATTCTCGGATTTTAATTATGGAAAAGCGGGCGCAAATAATGGTATAAAGGATATTCACAGAGCACTCGAAGAAATAAATGAGATAATTTATCAATTTGGAGGTGACAAAAACAAAATAACTGTAATTGGAGAAGGATCTGGAGCTACAGCAGCATTGGTTCTTATGAACTCAAAGAACAATAAAAAACTGTTTTCAAAACTTTGGATCATGAGTGGGTCAGCACATATTCCTCAAAAGTCATCCGTGAATTCTGTTAAAGCCTTAATTCATCATCCTTCGGTTGTTTGTGGACGACATATTCGTAGGGAGGATCAGCTGAATTGCATGCAGCAATTGTCGGCAGATTTATTGATGACTTTAACCCCAAAAGAATGGATCAAAACTGACTCTTACTTTAATAGATTGCCCACTTTGAATGAATATCGATCGAGTTTAATTCATGAAGATGAAAATTCAGATGTTAAAGATCCATTGACTACCAGTGGCAGAATCGGAAGTTTTATACACGATATGCCCACCGTGATACTTTCTCGGACGGATGAAATTCCATTTCTAATCAAGTTGGGAATAGATTCAGGTAGCAGACAGAAATGGAATAAAATCCGGCTTTACAAAGAGGTGAAAAATGCCTTGTTTACATTCCAGCCTCGTTTTACAGAAAAGCTGTACTACAAAGCTATTCTGAGGAGTTACGAAGCTTATGAGAAGCAGGTCAGAAATTACAGTCTGAGCAACAGGTATTTTGATGTTGGAAACCAGTTGCTTGGCTACGAAAATATTTTTAATGCTATTGTAAGCGATCTTCGTGTCAATTGTCCATATACCATTCTAGCAAAGCAGTTTCAAATCAATGCACATATTATTAAAGGACCCATTTATCGAATCATTGATGGGGGAAGTCCCTTTGTAAGCCATCCTCTCCAGTCAATAGAAGGTGTTCCGATGACCTGTCATTTGCCCGTTTTCCTTCAAGATCCTAGTAATCCAAAAGGCTGTTTCTCAGCAGTAAACGACGCTCCAAAATATGTTGCAGAGATAAGTAGAATATTTCACGAATTTGTGCATAAGGGGATTGTAAAAAACATTCCGATAATGAAATATCCCAAGACAGCGATGGAAATGAAAGAATTTGAAGAGACATTTGTCTACCTCGGGAAGAACGGAATAGAAACCCCTGGACCTAGAACAACGTCGATGTCTATGGCATGTCAGGAATGGTCAAAAGGGAACGATTTCACAATTTTGAATGTGATGTCTGCTCGAGTTAACTGACTGTTTGGTAGAATTAATCATGTATAAACTAAATTATTTACAAATAAATAAAACAGAAAAACAGTATTTCTGATTTTTTAAACAAATTATCTTTTTATAGTTCAAAATAAAATAAAACAATTATAAAACATGAAATTAAACCCTTAGAATTCGTTAAAATATTTAATATCAGTACAATGTTTACATTATTTAAAATTGTAGAACATTGATGGCCTACAACATACAGTTATTATTAACTCCGATGAGAAAGAACTTGCCATAAAAAGGCGACCGTTGCAGTTAGATTATATTGCTTTCATTTTGTGACACTCTCCTTTATATAAAGTGCTCTGGAATGTACATATATAAATCAAGAACGCCATAAATGAGAACTGTACATGGCTATATACAGATCTAATTTCATGGCTAACCATTTCCTTGATGAGACGATGATTGATACGGTAAAGTATTATATTATAGAAGCTACCTCTTCATGCAACATACGTGAAATGGATTGCAAAACTGCCGACAAAATGTTCGATTTTGCGAAAGATGTTGACCCAGAAATCTTATCTTTGACATTGGGGGAACCGACTGAATGCATGTTCGAAGAGGAACGGTTGACTCCCTACGACAGTCCGCCCCCTGAAGACGAAGTGTTGTTTTATGACCTACCCTGTCCTTCTATTCTGGAAAATGTTTCCATAATTGACGACTCGGTGAGTAGTGAGGAGTTCTTTGCTCTGCGTCAATTAAGTCCCATTCTGGAAGTCAAAGTACAGACTTATGTCCATAGCAGTGATTCGGAAGGTTGTTCGTCTTCTGAAGAAGATGACTCCACGTGTGGAACTGTTTCTGGATGTTTCTTTATGGGAGGATATAAAGAAGAACTTCTAGAGTTTCTGTCGACTAAACGGTGATGATACAATATTTTCTTAATATGTTTAATAAAAGTTATTTAATTAAATATTGCTAAAACTCTTTAAAGCCAAAGAAAATCAATATATTAAAAATATTTAATTTTTGTCAATCGTTGGAATGAGTTACTTTTTGTAATTTAGATAATTTGCTGACAATTCTGTTAAATAAAGAATCAATCTATATTCTTTTTCTATAGTTTTCAAAGAATAATTGTTGCGTTTGTCTAAATCTAGAAATTTCTAAATACATATTTAGGTGAACAAATACTTTTGATGATATCGCTACATTTAATCGTATATAGCGAGTATATATCAACATTCCAGACGCAATCAACTCATGAGGATTTGTCTGCAACTTCAAAACACAAATCCTGCAATTTTTCAAACATTTGAGCGGTTTATGGAGGCCCTACTTGGGGACCTGAACCGCGCTGTGATTCATGGCCATGAGCTTGAAATCACGAAAGAAAGGTAGGCGAGTATTTTATGGACAGAATTATTTTTACTATAATCGTAACAAAAAATATTTATTCTCTATATAAATATACTATGTTTTTGGTTTTATTAGAGAGAATTATATACGCGGTACAAACTTGTCGGAAGACGTCATGTCAAAGCGAATAAAGGAGATGGAAGTGCAGGTTAGGGGAACAAAAATACTTATCATTAAAATTAACAAGTGGCCAAAATTTGATATTAAAATGGATTTGTGTATGTAGGTGCTTATAGTATTTAGTATGGCAAACCTTTGAACGTACGCAAAATTTTTATTCTTTAAATTTGTTTATTAATTCAATTAACATCGACGCACAATTTATATTGATTTCTGTAAAACGGTATAATTGGAGTTGTGAGAGGTAAGATTACAATCACATACTTATTGGCTACATCCATCATTCTTAATCCATACCTTTACATTTACATAATATATGTATAGTAAGTAATCTTTTCTTTCGTTTGACAGGTGTATTTCAATTTCATTTGTAATGTAAACAAGAATTGTGCGGATTATTGTCCATTTAGCTGCTATAATAGACAGATTATTTTTATTTTATAGTTTAAAAGATTTCAATTTCTACAAGTTTGCTAGAGCTCCCACAGATACAATTTGTCTCCATTTAATTGAATGTATGAAACAAATACATTAGATCCAATAATAAGATTTTTCGGGGCCCACAAGAACTTTAAAAATGTCAAGAAGAGCTACTTTGTCCGATTTCAGAGATCATTTGGATGGCCAGGTAGGTAAAGTATCTATATGGAAGTATCAAAATTGTACAAATACTGGTGTTGTCTAAAATTCTAAATTTACTTCTTATGACTATTATAATGTGTTTTTCAATATTTTTCATTTATAACAGTTATTTTAAAACAATGGTGACCCTAATTTACTATTGCTGAAGTTTTAAAATGTGTTCACAAAAGAAAAATTATGAGATGATCAAATGTAATCAGATAACAGTTTTCCTTCTATACTTCTATTTAAAATATTATCTGTATGGGGAACTTGTTAATATATAAGGATTTTTAACGGATATGCGTAGATTAAATTTCCACAAAGTTAGTTGTGAAATATGAACAAATTAAAAAAATAATGTTTCATAAAATGGTTTGAATCTAATTTATTAACGACGCTCCAAAAATGTTATAGTTAACCACTAAGTTAACATGTTTGAAATTATAATTTTATTTATAATACTGAAAGAGATTTATATTTTATTATATATATATTAATATTATTTAGATTATACATATTATCGAGGAATGCGTAAAATGTTTAGCGTTCCCGTGTATTTGTTATGTAATCCAATTGAAAACTTAACTTTAATCGATATTTGGAACAATAAAATCTAAAAAATCAAAACTATTAAAAAGAAATTAGATATATAAACATCATTAAGGAATCAAATAAGTCTCAGAGACCCAGTCAAATAATGCTCAATAAATTGATGACGTATATGACATCAATTATTGTGCAGAAGAACTTAAATCTCATTATCTCATCTTCAAAAGAGAAACTAATTTTACTTTCTGAATAATATCTACAGACTTGAATTACATTTGGTTTTTTGAACTGTGCATTGCTATTTTATGGCGGCGAAAGCTACATCAACGGCAATGATACACAATAATTATCTTTTGTGACGAGAATATGTGCAGTATGCGGCAAATCCTAGTGGCTGTACGCTCAACAACATCACCGCAACAAAACCCGGGAGCATGGATTGATTCAGCTGGTGATCGAAATTCTACACTGTTAGGATCAACTTTACAGCTGATTATTACTTCCAAGTTTTTGAATCGATGGAAACGGTGAACGCTATAATGATAGACAATGACAGGTCACAAGTCGCCAGATTAATCAATAATCTTCTGATAGAGTTAACCAGCCTTCTTTTCGCATATGCGACCGGTAAATATTCTGCCATAATTATAGAAGTGGATCAAGCAAATATAGAATTCGCTGATCGAGACACTGTTCTACAATACCTCAAGCAAATCAATCACAGAAATGGGGGAGCTGAGCACTTAAACGATTTGAACCCCATATTTATTTTGAACTGTAATTTTCGTGTGTATTTCGAAATGTCAGTATAGTTCAGTGTTTTTGTTTTTGAAAAATTGGTTTTTGAAATTTTTAAAAAAAATTTGAAAGCGATCTTTTTTGAAGACATCGATCAATAAGGAACAATTTAGTTATTCGTTCTATCTCTCCTTTCAGTTGGACGAACTATCCAAGGATCGTGTGACTGAAGGGGGCAAATCTGCTGCAGGCGTCAAGTTGACTTTAGAACTGGAGAAAGAGCTCGAGGCTCTGAGCGCCTCCAATGCGATTCTGAGGAGATCCTTGACAGAAACCAGAAATAAGCTGGAGCGTTCATCAGAAAACACGACTTCATTGGAATATGAGCTTTACAAAAAGAAGGAAAAGTGAGAAACGAAATTTATTAATATTTTCAAATTATTTACGAATAATTTCTAATAATAAAAAATAGGTTTATAATTATATCATTCTTAACACTATAAATATAGTTCCTTAAATATAACATTCTTCAAAGAAATCTGATAAGTAGTATGCAAGGGGATTATCAGGCCAACAAAAATTTTTTGTTCGAAGAGAGATCCCCCCCCACACCTTTACAAGTCAAATTTTGAGCTAATGAAATGTTTGATTTTGAACCTTACCATAGTAAATTTGGACCAATCAGATAGCGGTTGAAGAATTTGGAAATGTATAACAAAAGAAATGTGAAAGATACTGTCAAGGAGACGACCGTAGCAGAGCTGGTAAGAAAGAAGAATGGAATGAACAACTCACATACCAACTTATATACTATGATACTCAATTTCCTTATTCGTCAGAATTAAAATCGTAAAGGTAAACGGAAATTTAACCTGTAAAGATGCGGAATAAATTAACAAGTAAGGGTGCGTGGGGTACCACCTTTACAAGTTAATTTTTTTGCACTTTTACTAGTTTAATTTTTAATTTGTTGGCCTGGATATCCGCCTTACATACTACTCTGATATATAAAATTCATGTATATAATTATACATTTAAATAAACTATTTTGGACAACTTAACGATTTATATGTCATGGATGAATGGAATATTCTTATTTTAACCCCAAAATATAACATCAAATTTTTAGATTTGCATTTGTAAATATATATAGGCAGTTAGTTTTGAATTTAGTTGAAAATTCGTGTCAAAAGTGTTAAATATAGTAAATAAATAATATTTAGTAATATCAGTTGACATTTGTTGTTTTCACGAATACGTTTTTCATGAATATTTAAGGGTGTGGGATTTCTAAATTTCTATAATAGTCTGAATACAGCACAACATCTGAATCTAAATCAATTTATTATAGAACAGTATTATACCATGGTTGGCTGATTATTTCGGAAATTCTTTAAATTCGTCACTTCTCCGATTGTTTAATTTACATCTCGGGTTGAATTAAAGCAGTAAACAATATATTTAAAAAATAATTGAATGTATAATTATAAAAATTATTAAACACCATTATGTTAATTATCGATTTTTCTGTTACACACTTTGAAAGAAATTATTTGGTATTACGAAAACTTTTTTTATTATTAGATGTGTTCTTTGCTGTTGTATAAAACCCATTAATTTCTTACGCCGAAAATAATTATTCCCATCAGAGTCCATCAGATAAAAGATGCCTTTTCCAGGAAAGACTCGGAACTCAATAAGCGAATTGACCATTTACAGTAAGTCATTATAAATTTTCAAATGTATAAAGTAAATGTAACATTGTCGTATTCTTTAAATTCCCCAAAATACTCGAATGATATTTCCCAGAAAAGAAAACGACTTCCTCTCCTTAGAGAATGAGAATCTTCAGCACACACTGAAAGAATCCGTCAGTGAAAAATCTTCGTCTCTCCGCTCGATGACTCTGGATCAACAAGATGATGGTCATGGTTGTGAATATGGGGAACTTGGTGAGTGCTGATATCAACAGCAATCAATTGTAACATTTAATTTATCATCACATATAAGTGAACAGTTAAATTACAATTTATTTATTGATTTATTTACAGTGGCGGATCTAGACATTTTTAAAAGGGGGGGTTGTGGTCGTAGAGCCTTTAAAATAAGGCTAAAAATTTCTTTTTTTTTTACTAAAGTAATAGGGGCGCAGCATTTTGAAATATTGATTTAATTATTTTATTTATATTTTGGTTTAATATCATAAATTTAATAGTGGAGTATCTTTTATATTTCTTAAATCGTGACGACAAAAAAATCTTTTAAAAGCAATCGAATTTTTGTTTTAATTTTCTAAAGTTTCGGTTATTTAAAAATTAATTGTTAG
>JAUZNC010028714.1:0-21510 GCA_034780395.1 Vannuccia rotundouncinata | reverse complement strand
CCTCCTTCTCAATATCTAGGGTCCTTCCTGCATTAGAGGCCTCCTTCTCAATATCTAGGGTCCTTCCTGCATTAGAGACCTTCTTCTCAATATCTAGGGTCCTTCCTGCATTAGAGGCCTTCTTCTCAATATCTAGGGTCCTTCCTGCTTTAAGCACAAAATCATACAAAAAGAAAAATTTAAATATTCTAAACACTTATATTCATGTGTTTTCAGCTGTTCTGTACTTTTGAAGGTCGAAAGCAAAACAACGCCTTTTTAAAATCTTCTTCGAGATGCATAGTAAAATATTGTTTTCACATATATAATATTTCGTGTCAGCTTTAATGAAATTGTTGCGACATGACATATTTTGTTCATATAATAATTATTTTGAGACATTCACGAGATCCTTATAATATTCATAATTAATAACAGGCGTTAGAAAATAAACAAAACACAACACAAAAGCTTCTCGTCAAAATGGACAATATGGCAGTGTTTCTTCTCCATATTAATAAATTATTTGTTTAATATACTATAGGAAAACAGTAATAATGTGCACGCTATAACACACGCTATAAAGAGCAAAAACCTGGCCGGAATAATGACAAAGCACTCACGATAGCATGTTATAGTCGTGAGCTGGGTTGCTACCAACCGAGGTAGTAGCAGGAGGGGAAGAGGCGCCCAGTAGGTCGAGGAAGGACAGGGGTTCTGTGTCCCCGGCAGAGATCTCCTCGAGGAAGGAGATGGCTGCGGAACCAGAGCTGGACGTGGGTGGGGCTGAGGAGCAATGCGGCCGCTGGTTCTGGCTGCCCGCGGCTGTTGAATGGTCTGTTGAGGAAAAGGTTGCAAAATTGTTATTATTTATTATTTAAAGAATTTGTAGGATATTTTATTGATTTTTCTCGGCGTTCATGAAATGTTAAATATCTATGAATGAGCTTGTTCGTAGAATATCGATTTTTAATATTTGTCGGATTTAATGGCGAATAATGGCGAATATAATATAGCAAATAGATTCATTTAGTTTGAATTTAAATATTTAAACACGAAACTTTCCCAGGTAAGGGCCATCCCTAAAGTACGCTAAATGATGTTAACCCTCCCTCCCTGTACGCTTTTAAATAGACCTTCTATTACGTACTTTATGGATGACGCCTAAGCAATTGTTTTTGGTAAGGATCAGCCAAACATTTATTCTTACTGCGAGACCAGAGTTTTGATTCCTTTAATCGACTAAGTGGAATTATAATATACTTTTACAGCTCATTTTACGACGTGTTATTGTCCTATTTTCGGGAAATCTAGATTACAAAAATTTTAAGATCAAGTAATTAATTAAGTGCTGTATTTCGCCGGACCCTTAGACTAACTATACAATACAGAAGATGACCAAGCAATCACTCAATTAGTAAATATGTGTTGTATCCACATGAGACAATTTCTATTTATATTCTACTGTTTCTATAATTAAAATAACAAAATTATTCAATATAACGAAACTGGACTGAACATGTCACTTTTGCTCATGGATTGTTGTCATTTAATTGATAATTAACACAATGTATTTATACATAGTCCGGTTGAGACTCAATCAGAACTATATCGAACTGACTTCTTGATTATCGGTCAAGCATTCAAGTTTCGTGCGTAAAATCAATACAACAAAATGTTGACAATTAATTCTTCTGGGTCAAATATATTAGATAATCATTATATTATGTCAACTGTGGATGTTCAATATCAAAACTGGTTGACTGGTTTTATTATTGCCGCGCGAGCGATTAACTATGCTGAATTTGGAATACCAATTCTAAAGTGAATAAAATTATCGATAATCTTCACATGCATCGTGCAGAGTTTTTATACGTTTTGAACATTATTGACGGTCATATTACAATACACAGAGAATGCGTGGTGCCAAATAACATCCAGGTAAGCCTCTTGCATAAGCCTCAAAAGTATAAAAATAGTTTACGATCCTTTTTTGTCCCCAGCGATATTTAATATTGTCGAACCCCCCAAACATAAATGTGAAGTTCCCATTTTGTTGACTTTAAGGTGTGCTAACAGCTGGCAGTCCAATATACACTATGAACAGCTGTCCATTTATGCACGGAGAGTGGATCAGACGATGCGCTAGATCAATAATGCTTTTTTAATAAATGATGAGAGTATAAAAAATCATTAATTAATTAAGTTCCCAGGAGGATTCGTATAGATGGAAAGTGATCATTTATTTTATCGGTATAGTTGAAGTTCGACGACCTCTTTCGACAAGTCAGCATACAAATATATCTTCTCTTACTAAAAATAGACATATTGCCATCACGTCTGGATAACTGTAATCATTTCTGAAATAAGTTGTAAACAAAGTGACTTCAATACTTCAAAGGCGAAATGCGAGGCATCCTGTAATTATCCGCACAGTCGTTTAATCGTTTTACGGGGAATATCACACCAGAATTAATATCATGAATTAGATTATATTATACTCTCTTATATTATAACAACTGGATTAAAAATAGAAAATATACAGACATTTTTAAAATTATAAAAAGATTTTCTTAAAATTTGCAAAATAAATAAAACGTAATTCTGTTTTGACATGCCGCAGCATTTTGAGAATTTAGTGGTGCTAGAAGCCTAAAGATGCCTTCATAAAAAATCAAAAATTAAATCGGTAGTTCAGCAAAATCGATAGCAATTAAACGAGTATAATATATAGGATGCATCAAGTATCTAGCAGATAGGTGCTGCCAGAGAATAAAACGAAATGAGGGTAGAACTTCTACGCTTTTTTATAGACAAACCCGAATAATAGGTTTTAAACAGGTCATCATTAACTTTTCGTTGAAAATCACATCACAATTTTATGCTTATTCTCTCAAACGAAATAAAATGTAATCTAAACACTCACACTTTAAAAATCAGTATTTGGAAATTACAAATTCTAAAAATAGAATGCTGTATCTTTAAATGTACTTCTATAAAATGCACGCTGATTACAAATCAATATTTCAAAGCAAGACCATCCATTGGATCTATACAGCAACCTAATCTACGTTGTCTCAATTGAATTAAAATAATCCTTTAACTAATATAGATGTTTCCCATAAATGTAAACTTGTATAACTTTGTCCAGGGGTGTTAATAAGTATTATAATCTGTAATCAGAAATCAGAAATGTCTGTAACCAGTGAAAGTGGATATTATGCTAATATTCTGTGACAACATGTTCACGTAGGTGCCTCGACTCGATTACCCAAGTAGTGGCTAAATATACATAATATATTCATAGAGTTGGCTATCATTGTGTTCGAGCCAAAGGTCACTTATCGACGCGACCATTGCAGAGTAAAACAAAGCGTCCCCTTTAGCGATAGCGCGATTGTCGCGTGGCAACTCCATATTTATGCGATCGCGGACCAGATATCAAGTGTCGTCGAACACTTGAAGATGAGGTTGGCTAATCGGATCTTATCGAAAAAAGGTGTCGTCTGAAAACTGCTAAGTTGGAGAACTGTTGCGAGAGATTTTAGCAACGATCAATCGAGAAATTTTTTCGGAAATGTTTTCGGGGCTCAGTTTTGAACGTTTCCTAAAATTTATGGAGATTATGGAGTTTAATTTATAGAAAACGATTTTTCGAAAGTAGGTTTTTCGGCAATTAATTTTAAACAACAACAAAAACATCTTGCAGGGCAACTTACGTGAAGAGGTTTCCTGAGATAAATCGGTAAAAGTGTTGATCTGGAAGAAGTAGAAGAAATGGTGTAACTTTCAGAAATTTACATTTTGACAAACAAATATTTACTGTCGTGTTATAATCAAAATGTTTGGTGCTAAAGATTTGATACTTTATCAAGTTATATGATCCATGGGATGATGAAATAGGTAAGTGTTTAGTTGCAGAAATTGTACATTATTTTTGTATGAGCATTTTAGTGTTTTTCCATATTTAGAATGGGAGAATTTTTTAATGGTTTTCACTCAATTTTTTAAATAAATTGTTCATCTAATCGTTGTAAACATAGTTCAAGCAAAATTATATAGATAAGTCAAACTAATTATTTTCTAGAAAAATTTTAATATTGGTTCTCAAGCTAAAATATGCCTAAACTAGGCTTTAGTACTAATAGTAATAGGTTTCTGGAAAATGATTCGCATGACTTACCAATGTAATTTTACTTGTTATATGTAGAAAACATTTAGATGAACAAATTGTTCAAAAATATAAATACCAACCTTATTTTCGAACAAATGTGCATTTTCATAAAAATTGGGTGGAAACTATGGACATTTCTCATATTTTTTTAATATGAAAAAACACTAAAATGATCATTAAAAAAATAATGTACAATTTCTGCAACTAAAGACTTACGAATTTGATCATCCCATGGATCATATTACTTGATAAAAGTATCAAAACTTTTGATTAAAACCCTCTGGGATCCCGGATTATTATGATATATTTTATTCTATTTCAGTGGTTGTGACAACTGAACCAGCAGAAATAATTAACCCATACTGTTAGAAATAAAGGTTGTTAGATGGTTTTTTGAAATAAGGTTCATTAAATATGTATTGAGATCGATAAAAAAGGTTATTGAATAAAGAAAAAAGTTATATAGAAAAAAGGTTCCATAGACCTCAATCAATAAACCATTTTGACCTGATAAATAAACTTTTTAACAGTGTATATTGATTAATAAAAGAACATTGCTCTGGTTGTCAAAAACTACTTAGTAGCCACTCAACCTCTTGGCTATTGTTTTACACAGATTGAGTATCCAATTGACCCAGAATTAGTGTCAGAATCTTTCAAGAAAGAGCTTGATAAACAGAAGCACAATCGTGACTTAGAGAACAAAACAGATGATGACGTCAGCACTTATAGTACTTACAGGGAAGCTTAAGAGAAAATTGTAGTCTTAAGAGGAGTTCAGAAAAACTCATTATAGTAAAGGATTATTGTTTCTTATCTCTGAATGAAATGTACTAATTGTAGGGAATAAACACTGACAACTTTATAGAACTAAATCATTTTTTTCTTCACCACATTGTTAAAAATGACTTCGCTAATGATTAGAAAAGAGTTTATTTTGAAGAATAGAGCTAAAATTTCTCCATAAATAGAGTTAATACAATCTAGTTAACAAAAAGGGATTTATTCAAAATGTCTCCTTCATATTAAGAACACACCCGTTACAGAAAATTCTTCATCATAGGGACGTGTAATTCAAACGATTTTCTTGATTTTGCCTGAATTCTTCAGCCCCCTTAATCCAGAATACACAATACAACTATAACCTTTATATCAGACTCCTCTCCATGATTGACATTCTTACAAAGCACTCCCCTCCACGAAGTTTTCTTCGTCGTTGCTTTCAAGCAAAACTTAGATTTGTTCAATTATCTGTGTAGAAAATGTCAACTGATTGCAACCCCTCGCGCAACAATAAAACTGTAACAAATTGTGAAGCCTTCTAGAGTGTGTGGTTAAACCCGACAAATTTAGACCGAAGTGGTGCGATGTACTTTTCAGAATTGTTGGTGACGTCTCCAAATTGTGCCAAGTTGGAATTGGTTGTTTACTATAATATTATGTAATTGGAAAGTTTAATTGCGAATAGAATAAACAAGTTACGTCTAATTTAAAAATTAGAGATGAAATCTAACTCAAACATTATGCAAGTTAGTGGTAGCTGAATACTGGCAAAACGAGTATGCATCTATTTATAGCACAGATAAATTGTTAATAGTATAATAATTAAGCACCTTCAAATCCCGGCAACTGGTCTGCCCATCTATACCTTTCTATATCTATAGCATCTTCCTCTGATAATTTAAATTCCCGCAACTATTCTGACTAGCTATACAACTTTCGATCTCTTAATTGCATATTTCCATGTTAAATGAAACCATATGAATTGATCTGCCTATCTATAGCTTTCTATATCTATAGTCCGCCTATCTATAGTTTTCAATATTTATGTAATGTTTGGGCTGATGTTACAGCCCAGATGTTTTTTCTATATAAAAGAACTCTATACAGAACTGTGACAATGAGAGGCACATTTTTACATTTTCAGAATTATTCTACTAAATACATTTCATAAAATTTGATTTCTATAACACAACCATTTTTCTTGCCAATTGTTGTCGAAAACGAAACTTCTACAGTGATTCTTACCAACATAATATGTATTAAATATCTATTCTTGTAACTAAAAAAATCAATAATTGATTAATTGTCTCTCTATATCAAACAATATCTATGGAAGCGTTCATCACATAGATAATAAATAGTATTGAACGACTAGATATGAAAATCCACAGTTTACAGCATTTTAAACCAAGCTTTTCCTATCGAGTCGATCGATATAATATCTATGATGCCTTCACTGTACAATGTGAAGAGTTACCTTGTGTTTATCGGAGCATGAAGATGCCCTACTAGTCTTTGGAGTCTCGTCCCCGGAATCCGAATCTGACGAGGCTGTCGACGAAGAGGAGGAGGGGAGGAAGGAGGCGTTTCTCGACTCTTCTGATACGTCCTGTGAGCTGTGAGACTCTTCATGAACGGGGCCTAAGGTTGGCTGGAAGGGCTGGGACTTGCGCCTGTGAAAGCGTCGTCGTCTATCGTCGGAGAAGATTGGAGGAGGAGGAGAAGTTTAGTAAGAGAATAATCATCGAGACGGAAAGACAGCAAGAAGGGAAAATAGTTGTCAACTTTGAAATGTATATTGGCTTTTTATTTATAGAGAAAGCTAGATTGCATAATTTAATAAGAGAGCTATTTTACATAAGACAAGGAAAAGCCGTGTCTCTTTTCACGACGTGAATAATAATCAGCTTCGCATAGCGACGACTATAGTTGACATCAAAAAGAGAAATTGCTTTTGAAAGAAACATGTTTTCTGGTTTATATAAATAGCGATCAGTAATTCAATGAATGACTTCATTAAAAAGTTCATTTTCGCGTTTTTGTTCTTTGGAATGGGAAGTCAATGTTTCTTTGCCTATATTGAAGTTAACTTCGTTAGACCTTGATACCCACAGTCACAAAAGCGATGCAAAAAGTTACAAGTTATATATCAACTATTTCGACAGATTAGGACATTGCTATAACTGTTGGAATGTGCAGATTACTCGACGGATTAGAAGGTGGAGAGTGAGAACAGTCAACTAATTATATTAATACACTGTTAAAAATAGAACGAAAAATTACAACAAATGTTTCACAATCCGTTTTAAATGTTAGCAAATAGTTCGTAAATTAACATTAAGAGTGTGTAGACAAATATCCATAATCTACATTTTTTATGCAGAATTACATACTTTGTTGTAAACATTCGCAAAAAGTTTGTAAATAAAATTGAAAGTAGGTAAACTAATTTCCAGATTCTACACTGTTTATGCAGTAAGTATAACACAATTTTTTGTAAACTCCCAGCCAGGGACGGGGAGTTGTAGTGTACCCACTACCGTTTGAGAGGGCCCGGATTTCTACCATCTGCGCCATCGGGACTCTTGTTATTTAAAAACTTATTTAGATAACTTACGCTAGTAAAGTTGGTACCTACTTTATGTGTATTAGATATTTTTTAAAGTTGGTAATGGTCAATACATTTATAATTGGTAGATCTACAGTGAAAACTATCATTATTATAGATTATACAAGCAATGTAAGAACACACGTACGGTACATTTACAAAAGAATAAATCGGTGGTTTTCAGTTTAAAGTATTTTTATTTTTATATAAAATTCGATTCAAATATATTTATAAATATTAACATAGGTTGTAATTAATTTTAAAGAGATGTTTTTTTATAATAATTGTCTACAAAAGTATTGAATATGCAATTTATTGTTATATAGGTGTACTTCTGCATAATATACATTGTAATTTTATATTTGCATTGTTTATTGTAAAAACAGATTGTTAAAGTAAATTGATATTGACTTATTGTAAATTTACAAACGTCTGCATATTTAACAATCTTTATTGTAATTTTACAAATTATGATGTAATGAAAAGTATGTAATATTACATAAAACAATGTTCAACACTTTACATTGTTTTTATATAATTTGGATTCACATCATTAAATTATATAATTTTTACGTAAAATTACATTGTTTTTCTAACAGTGTTAGTAATTTATACCCTTCATAGACATTATATATCTGTACTTTAACTAGATCTGCAATCTTTAATTTATTCATATCAAATTCTTACCCAGCGTGCTGGTCAAAAAACTTCAATTTTATAAGTTAATTTTAAATTATAGGCATATTATTTTAATTTGATTGATTAATTTGAACTTTTTTCACCGTTTTTTGTAGTAGTTGTAGTTTTAGTGTAATGTCTATGATACCATTATAATAAAGTAATCGTATAAAATGAGCGTATCTAAATTTAACCTCTCCTGAATTATCGGTTTTTTTGAACTTGTACCATTAGGAAACATTATTTTCGAATTAAATGGAATATAGTACAAGATTCTATTCTTTAAAGCTACTATCTCTCACCATCTCGAAGCAATTGGATAGTAAACGGAAATTACAACTAGAAAAAGACAAAAATAGACCTACCAGAATACGTTAAGACGTGATTAGATAGGAAATGACTTACTTTAAAAGATAAAAAATATAATCAAGGTATAACATTATTTCAACCAGAAATCTCTAGAATATTAAAATAAAAAATAGTTCATGAAGATAGAATTAAATAAATCGAATAATTAATATTGTATTAGATACTAAATAGTAAGGCTACCTCCTTCAAATAATTAAAAACTAATTGAATAATACAATGTAAAATACAGTAACTCTAATGCAATTAAACTGAAGGTCTAAATAGTCTGAGCTATAGAGCACAATTACCTACTAGCATTGTAATATAATCATAACCACATTCCAATAGATATAGTGTGATATTTATGAGTGCACGGCTAAACGTGCGGACATCCGATACGATTATTGGCTCAACATAGTTGACAGTGAATCAATCATACACGAGGTTCTATTAATA
Organism: Vannuccia rotundouncinata; assembly: GCA_034780395.1. Taxonomy (NCBI): domain Eukaryota; kingdom Metazoa; phylum Platyhelminthes; order Proseriata; family Coelogynoporidae; genus Vannuccia; species Vannuccia rotundouncinata. The sequence continues at coordinate 12,484 of JAUZNC010028714.1, read as the reverse complement.
GCAGAACGAAAAATAATTTTTGTTTGTTACTCCTAGCCGACTCTTTACAGACTGGCATCGGATTTATATTTATATTAAGCTCCAGGATCTCGATCAAAAATCGGGCTGTCTTCCTCCTTCATCCCTGGTCCGAAAATGCCTCTTTTTTTCCTCTCCATCTCGGGAATTTGAGCAGAAGGTGCTCCGCATCCATCGCACATCTCTATGGGGTCCAGGCCTGTGTAGACTGCATCCAGGCTCCTCCTACATGGGTCAAAGTTCCTTGTTTCTATGCTTTCGCTATTCCTCGCATTCTCCACACCTTGTCGTATGCTCTTAAGAAGCCAAAAGCCAGTAACACTGTTCTTTCCGCCACACTTTTTTGGTTCTTGCTCTCTTCTTATCTTTTTGCGGTTTGTCCATCACTTCTTGAACTAGTCTCGGCAGGCTATCCTCCGCAGATCTTTCCTTCCTGAAACCGGATTGTCCTGGTGGATTCATAGCCTTGCTTTTCATCTCGTCATACAACCTGCAGGGCACCATTCTCTCCATCAGTTTGACCAGGTTTGATGTCTAAAGCTTCCGATCTTCTCTGAAGGTTTACCCGTTTTCATAATGGGTATTATGAGAGCCTTCTTCCAAGAGCTTGGACATTTTCCCTTGTTCCCCTAGGTGCTTAATGTGTTCGGCGCTTTCTTATTCTTCATAGCTGTGATCTACGTGATTATCTCCCCCTTGAAGAACGGCATACACACCCCTTTTCTTTCCTCGTCGCAGTTAGTACATCTTTCTCTCTGAATCTTCTTGTCCTTTTTCCTTTTCTTAGTGTTCTTTCTAAAGGGGAATCTGCTTACCTCCGCGTACTCTTTATTAAATGCTTCAGCTTTTTCTCTATTCGAGATGACAATCTTTGTTCTCCCTTAGGCATTCGTAATCTTGAGCGCCTATCTAGTTTCTTAAGAATCTTCCACACCTTCCCCAGTTGTTTCTTCACAGAGTTCCTTCCATGTCTTCCTGGTTTTCTCCCTTGCTACAGCCTCTTCTTCTTCCTCTGTGATCCACTCCCGCTTCTGTACTTCGCCGAATGCTCGGAACTGTTGACGCACGAAATAGTGCACGTAGTGTATAGCAAAGCCTGATGACTTAATAATGACTTATTTGATAAAGCAGCTGAGTCATAAAGTTAAAGGACCTTTTAAAAGGATTAAACTTTACAGAACTAGTATAGTGCAATACCTTCACAATACCTACGCAATAACTCACAGAAGCGTTCAAAAAAACAATAGTGCTTCATAACAATTTCGTTCTTTAACCGAACTTGGTACTTAAGGACTAACACGATAACAGTACAGCTTTCGCGATGATCTAGTTACCAGAACTCGAGGTCGTTTATTTATATATTATAGTATAGACCTGTGACTATCATAAATCAAGTATCTATTGCATGAAACGTACATGTATACAATATTGTTGGTTTTTATCAATCATCGATTTTCTTCAAATGGTGCAATCCTATTTACGATCTAAATAAAACGAGTCACATAATACATAGGTGCATAACAAACTAGCAACTTAATTATGTCTGCATAATGGTCAAATGGTAAACCTTTTATTAATATGATATCTATCAGGAACCTTTAATATAATTTCTGAAAAGTTATTAATTAGTTTTAAAATATTAATTGTATTAAATAGAGAAATAACTTGTACGTCGTGACATACATGTAGCAAATAATAGATGTCTGTAGATATCCATAAACTACTATTTTCAATGAATTGTTACGAAGTCTAACACCCAGTGATATCATTATTATTATCCACACAAACTCAATTATTACAACATTGGATATATTAGACTCTATATGGTAGGAATTAGGAAACCAATATTGCCTGAATTACAGTCCTTATCTCAATATAGCTGAAATGCGAACCCCTAATTGTATCAAAGGCATGCAGCCCAGCTCTGAGTTCATCCAGTCCACTCACCTCCTCTTCTCCACCTCCTTGGCCAGTTCTCGGGGCACAGCTGGAGGCAAGCCGGCATAGGCAGCCTTCTTATCTTCCTCCTTTCCGTGCCGAATTCGGCGTTTAATTTTGCGCAAAGCTCTGGGTTCAAGGGTTCTCACTGTGTGGTGCATATTGTAGGCGTAGTTCCTTTGCCGATGATCTGAAAACGCAATAGCAATTCCTTTGAAGAAGAAACGTAACAGAAAGGAGAATTATTCAACACATACTTTGATAGTCCTGGTCGTCAAAACAGCGGACATCTGCGGGGATAAAATGGTCCCCGGTGATTTCCGAGCTCTTTAGGATATCCTGGAAGCAGAAGTTGTTGGACTGATTGGACCCAGACAACGAGGGTTCACTGCTACCAACGTTGGAGTCGTCCCCGCCACATCCAGACTCCATGAAGAGAGGGTAGTGCACGCTTCCAACCCCTAAATCTTGCTGAGTAGACATGGTTTCGGAAAAGCTCTGAATTTCAAAGGAAAAAGGAGAAGTTGAAAATGCGTGTCTAACACTTGACAATGTGTCTATTTGAAATAGAAAAATGAGTAAGCTCACCATTTATTTTTTTACATACGTGGTAAGATTTGATAAGAAAGTTAGGAAATGTCTAAGATTAAGATAATTTTTATCCGAAATCCATGTTCTGAAATACAAACAATTTGAACAAAAGTATTACTTCACATAAATTACACAAAAATATTAATGTTTAAATAGTGTCCTAAACCAACAAATAAATTTAAAAATTCCATTTTAAAATTTTATATCTTAAATGTTACAAAATCTAAAAATATTATAAACTCATTTATTCAAAGTTATTTGTTAAAAGAGATTAATAGGTATTAATATAATTTTAAAATAAAGTATCCTATTGTATAAACTTTTCGACATAATTAGTGATTCATTTTATGTAAATAATTGTAACGGACAAGTTATTCCTGTAAAGATTCTCAGTTGACAAACAGGTAAAGAATCCAAAAAGCTGTTTGCCCAAGATTCTAGAAATCCTAAATTAGTATAATATAGGATATATTACATTTCATCTTAAAATATCAGGATAGAAAAAAATTTAATAATGGATGTAGCCTATATTATATCATTTTTTATGACTCTTGCATTGAAACATAAATTATTTTATTGATTTTTAATCCATTTGATGAAACCATATAATGATCAGGGTATATAAATATATGCAATTATAGAATATGCAAAGGTTAGGCGTAAATTATATTTGATAATATATATAAATTTTTTAGATTTATTGCTTTATAAAATAGGAGAAACAATAAATAAAACATAGATATTATTAGATATCTATTATAATTTGTATTATATTTATTGTTAACATTTTAATGTTTATATAATTATATCTATATATTAATTCTAATTTTAGCAAGTAGCTATCACTGTTTACAGATGGCACTGATATCCTGTGATTAATAAAAACACTGAAAAATTGTAACATATTCTTTATATATACCCTAACACTGTGCATAGTTGTTGTCCCTTTTGGTATGAAGGGTGATTTATAACATGAAAGTTTAAACACTTAATGTATCATTTGTGTTATGTAACTGTTTCAGGAGTATGCCATGTAATAAAAAAGATGATTGGATGTTCTCAATGGCATCAGTATATTCTCAAAGGCAGTCAGGGCTAGAATTCAATGCATAGAGTAAATTGTAGCTGCTTGTTATTGCATCTTTCATTGTGTTTGTATGTCAAATAGGCCTTCATTGCTAATAGTGCAGGATTTAGGAAAAAAGTGGGAAAAATCCCACCATCATGCAGGGTGATTTTGCTCACCCTTAATTTAAAAAAAATCTTAGACTATTAGCAATGAAGGCCAGATGAAAGTTAACTATCCTCAACCTAACATAGATTGCTTCCAAGATATAACATTAGTTTTTTCAACATTGTCTATCTTCTTAAAGAGACAGGGTTGAATGCTCAAAGGTGGGTGGAATCCAGGGATACAAATAAGATTTCAAACTCTACTCGCCCACCAAAATGTAGACTCACCTGCCTCCCCTACATTATCTAAAACCAATTTTAATAAATAAATAAAAATGTGAATAAGTGAAACTCTAAAAAGACATTCATACAGACATGTCTTTCATTCTAAATGTCTTTTTAGAGTTCTACTCATAAAATGTGAGTATCTATCAACTAACTATTCTTAATATAATAAAATCAAACAGAAAAATGGGATCAGCCTCAAAATGTTACTCAATGTCACTATCACTACTAGCTTATGCAGAGTAGGAGTAGTAGTAAATTATTTGCCAATTATTAGACATCACCACAGAGCTATAGTATAATTTAAATAGTAACAGTAAAGGTGATACACTTAGCTATTGTTAGTTTAAGGAAATTTCTGCACACAGTATAGTTTCAGTCTATAATTTAAATAGAATACATTATAAAACCATATATTGTATATTGTCCATTAATTTTGCACATAGTAATGGAGAGAGTCAGTGATAACAATAATTGATGTTGTGTACACAAATGGAAGATTAACTACTACATCATACAGTAAGCCATAATATTTCTTCCTTAGTGAAACTTTATTTATGCAATGAGCAGATATAACCATATTTTAAATTCCAAGAAACCACTCGCCAGCCAGTCAAGTAGTTTATAAACTTTACTTGCCCCTGGCGAGTGGGCAAGTACTAATTGCATACCTAGGAATCACCAGGCAGCATTTTTTTAACTTAATCATTATAATTAGTATTTGCTTTATTGCAAGAAGTATTAGTATGTATATTTTGTATATATATTGCAAAAATGTATTTATTAAATGATAGTATCAATTAACTTAAAAGACTAAATAAGGAAATAGTTACAGAATGCAATTAAAGGAATACAAATTATGTAAAGGATTTTAAATAAAACATTTTTAAAATGTTTTAATTTGATTTTTATATAATTAATATGATCCTTCAAGATAATCATATGACATATAGTTAGCCAAAATTACAAAAATCAAATTGGAAAAGTTGTATTGTAGGTATAAATAACATAATAAACTAAAATGGAAACACATACTGACAAAGAGACCTGAAAGAAAGTGGAAATGAATTAAACAGGGTAATAATGTCATATCTAGTATAGGAATGATTGGAATATATTGTCTTTTAAAAATGACAAAATTTGAGCACTGGTAAAACATGATTAACATTATTATAGAGATTATAAAACCAAAACTAATAATATAACACCTAAAAACTGTAATAAAAAAATCTAATTAATATCTGTGTTTTTCTTAACTTTTAACACCAGCATATATTTTAAGTATAAAAAATCTTTAAATTGCACCAAAATATATGCATATAATTTTTAGATAAGATTGCATATCAGTACCACATTTAATTTCTGACAGGCTTTTTTCACTGTGACTGTAGGTATACAAACAAAATTTTGAAGTGTATACTCAGAAAAGTAGTTACTGTTTGCAAAAAAATATAAAGGGCATTATAAACATTTTCAAATGTTAAGTAAATTTTAAAACAAATGAATTTATAAATAGAAGTTTAGAGAGAATATATTGTCTTGTTTAAAAAATGTAATCTTATAAAAAAAGTTTTAAATTATTTATAAATGCTTAATCATTTTTTTAAAAATTTACTTAAAGTAAACAATGTAAGTTGTAAAATTGGTGAATAAATATATATTTAAAATGCATGCCTAAAATATTTTGGAAAAAATATATGAGTGTGCAAAGACCAGTTTTATAAATAAACAGAAAGTAAATTGTAATTATCATAGAAAAAAGATGGCCATTGCCCTAAATGATATGAATTTTAGAGTTAAATTATTTGACAGCTTTAGCTAATAATAGAATACAGGTTGCACCTAATCTGCTAATTTGTTGGACCTAAAATTTAATTTTTTTTATTAAAAATGCTTGTAAAAGATCTAAATTGGAACTGATTTATATGTATAATTACACTTGTTTTTTAGATACTAAATAAAACTAAATATAGCTATATTTAAAAATTTACATGTCTGGTGTCATTTTTTATGATTTTTAGCTCTTTTTTATGCACACCTTATGCGCACATTTTAACAGCCCATGTATGCACACCATCTTTTTAAAATTTGTTACAAAAATACTGACTTGGCAACAGCATTTTTAAAATTTATATAAATTTGTAAAGAATTTATAATAATTAAAATTTATAACATACTGTAATAACTTACACATAATTATCACAAGAATATATTTGATATTTTAACATGTATGTAATAATTTCTACATTAATTGTTTGTATTAAGTAAATTTAAATATGTAAAAATAGTTTTCGATTAAATTTATATTTATAACAAACATTAACCAATTGTAACAACAAATTAAATATACAATTATTGTTTCTAGTTAATTTTTAAGTAAAACTATTACCTGTAAACCGTGCCAAAGCACACTTAAAAGTAGTAAACAAACATTTTCGTACATATCTGCGACATTTTGAAAATAATTAAAACAACCGCCCTATAAGATGTTTACTGGTTACTTGTAATGGCTTAGATAAACAATTTATTTATTTTAATATTTAAATTTTAATAATATAGACTTTGTTAAGAAACGGGACAATAAGAAATTATAAAAATTTAGAAAATAAATTAACTTTTTCTGAAGAATGGCCGAATAATAAACTATGTATATGGTATGGATACTGAATTATATGTACTAACATATTTCATTAAACATTTTAAATGAGATATTGATTTTCTATTTGAGAGAAAATATTTTTTACAGTTTAAATTTAGTAATTATATAATTAAAATTTTAAAAATTAGTATAATGGACAAAGCTGGGATGTTTTTTTATTTTTTATGCACCCAATATTATTTACATTACTAAATAGAATAAAATATGTCTTATTGGTATGTTTTAAAGATCGAACTATAGGTACCGCCATTTGGATTACGTTAATTAAGGTATTTTCCCCCTGCTGATTTTGACTGAATTTGGATATTATGATGTCCGGGGTATGAATCAAACTGAAGCCATCTGCATTTGATTCATTTGCAAATTTTTTGAGGTAAAAAGATATTTTACCTCGTCTACATATCCATGTTGTCAGAGCGACAGAAGCAGAGGATCGGTTGAAATAGATCCCGTGACGACATTGTTGCACGGAATTAAGCCAGTGATATGGTATGAAATAAATAATTTAGATGGGCGTTCTGAATAGAATAGTCAAACCAAGAAAGGCTTCAAGTTCAGTTTTTGTTATGGGTTTGTAGCCATTAAATCGCTTACAGGCAAATTGTTTGGATTTTTATGCACCAATGTTCATATCGTAGCAATTAGTGAACAGCTAGAAGTACAACATCAATAAAGGCACTTGTGAATGTCAGAGGAAATGAGGAAAGTGGGGATTCAAGTTACTGTTGCACATGTCTAGTCGGAACTGGTACACTGTATATGATGTTCGTATTATGACTACCTCATTCTAACGACCTTTGGGTTTGGAGAATCTCTCAAACAAAATCCCCAGCAATTTTAGTTGGATAAATACTTTCGCATCATCAGTGCAGGTACTATCATCAGAGGAACTATCACTAGCATTTTTATCATATTGTCGTCTGTATCAATTTATTCTGAAGAACTGTATTCATCTGAGTTATCTTCTGGAATAATAGGCGGGTCAATGCATTCTTCATCGATGTCAGTATCTGCAGCTATTATTTGTGCAGGTTCAGCTGCTATGTACGGTTGTCCTGACAGGCGAAATGTTAAATGAATTTACTTCAATAATTCAAGGAAATTCCAAAAATAACTGAATTTACTTCAATAATTCAAGGAAATTCCAAAAATAACTGAATTCAAATGACCTTGACAAATAGAGTGTTGACTGGACACAAATGTTATATATGCATCCGATATTTCCACAAAAATTATAAATATAAATTTTCATAAAAGCATTAGTCATTACAGCTTGTATTAAAACGATGCCATTAATTTTTTAAACGAAGGGGTCCATTAGACACCCCACGCAGTAAATATAGGGTTAATATCTTTTGCGGAGCAAACAAAATGCCTTCATTCCAACAAATTAATAATTATTTTTCTAAGACTAATAATTACCGAGTAATATAAAAAATAAAAATATATGTTTGCCCTACATTTGGGGTATAACAAGTAATACATAATATAAACAATTTGTCTTGCTGTTATATCGACCAGGCGAAATCGATTGTTTTGACAGCAGGTGAGTTATAATGGTGTGGCAAGTTTATGCTTTGTTTTGTCTATGATGTAGACTAAATCTGAATAGATCTGTTTAGATTATTTAAATAATTTTAATTTTAGATAAAATCTTCTTTTAGATAAAAGATATTGGTGACGATGTGGTAGCAATATAGAGTCAAGTGCAATTCCAAAATCAACCCAACAATAAACATTAACCCAAATTCAAAAATTTGTGACACTCTTGGAATAAAAAAATCAAATAACATTGAAAATGTTCATCCAGAAATTTTAGCCAATTATTTAAATAATTTTTGCAAGCCATATACATTCCAGTATACTTAATATGTATAAGAGCTGCGATTCCAGTGATCTTTGGATAGCAATAACTTGATAATCGTGTAAAAAACGTGCAATAGACTTGTTGTAGGTACTACTGTATTTATTTTCTACATTTTTATCGAAAAACAGTGTCTACTATAACTATTATTATTTCTGTAATTTTTTTGTACGTTTATGAACTATTTCAAAATTTTCGTGCAGCAATCGGAGATATATTTGTATTTACATTTCTATTATAAAAATCGTTAAGCAATTATATAAGAATTTCGGTTGTATATATATATTTAAATACTACAATTGGAAAAATTTAAAATAATATAATATGTTATACAAATTCCAGTAAACAGATTATTCTTCCTCTGTAAGGATATATAATAGTACGAAATCTATGAACTCCACTTAAATATTTAGATATATAAGAATCCACTAATTGATCTGTTATACTGAAGTTCGTCATGCTTACCAATTTATTAAAAGTAAACTTTTCATATTGTAGTTTTCAATTAATAATTCTAATTATTAATACCACTTATGCATGTAAAGGTAAGTCAATTCACTACTTTGTTATGTTAAAATTATTACAAAAGTGCATTACAAAAAATACTACAAAATTGTATTAAATTAATTAATGGCATTGTTGTACCTAACTTTTAAAATTTAATTATGTATATGTTCAACCATAATCCCGATTGTAATATTAAAAAATAAAAATAAACAGTGTCATCCAAAATTGTTAATTGATATTTTTAACATGTCCCATAATTTCTAAAAAAATGTTGGTTGTTTTCCTAACTTTTTTTAGTCTGTGCGGAAATTGGTCAGAGATGTACGGATTATTATATCATGTGCTGCAGACCCCCAATGTTACGCTGTTCTATTGGAAATTTATCGAAAACTGTTTACTACTGTTATTCAATATTTGATTATCTTAAAAGTATTGATTACGGAATGATGAATGCGGAATTACCATTCCATTTATAAAACCATATTTAGACTGTTATAAAATTCAAATTATAACATGGACATTACCCTTTTTTGATTATTTTATAGTGCTTTATTTATATGAATGTTTTGCATAATTTACTGTTTGTTCTAAATACTTAATTGCATTTAATAAAATTTTGTTCGATGTGTATAATAAAATCTTTTTAAATTAACTACAACATCAAAAAATAATATAAATAACCCGATGGAAATTAAACATTTGTAAATAACTGGCTAAATATTTATTTAGCCAGAAAATCGACATAAAATATCCGAATAAAAACAAATACAAATTATTCTGATTATTTTTTATTAAAAAGAGATTATCAAACTATCTGTCATTGTCGGTCCTTATTAACTGATATAAAATATTTACATTTTTAAGTCGGATATATTGGTGTATGTAAAGAGTGGAATTTTATGAGCAAGTGGAGATCTATGAGCATTTTGGAAGAGAACACTATTGATTTGTTACAATGGATGGAACGGATCAATATATGCATCAATCGAAAGACCTTTATGAGAAGAATCCAAATCTGTAAGGTCGAGTGGTTCTTGCATGAGATACATCCACGTCGAAATACTGATAAAATAATGAAAAATCAATAATTATTGATTTTTTGCTTAGACAATTAAAGTCAAAAGGATCTTGATTCATTGTATTTTAATGAAAATGTGTTTCTTTCTTTAGCTTTTAATAATAAAGTTATAAAATAGCGTTTTAATTGATAAAGAATAGAAATAGATTAGTTTAAAACGTAATTAAAACGTAACCTAAATTATAATAATACTTATTTCTACGGAAATTATATAAAAACAAAATTAATTAACTTATGCCAAACAATTTTGCTATAAAAGGAGAAATGGTCACTAATAGAATAAAACGTCTCAATATAGTACCTTAATCGAAATACATCGGTCTGTCGGGTGTCATCCTATAGAGACCGACGACTATATAACGACCGACTAGCGCCGGTTTGCGATTCAAAAAGGGTTTATTCGGAACAGGTTCGAGCCCCGCCGCCGACTCTCTTTTTTCTTGCTAGCAACTGTGCTAATCGAAAGTTAAACGATATTTAACGGGTTTATTTTGCATGTACCTATTTTTCATTAATATCCTCTATTATATATTGTGAAACTTTTATGTTTATCAATTGAAAAATAAAATAATTTTCTCTGAAAAAAAAATTTACTGTACTACTTTTTCAGATAGAGGTATTAATTTATGTAATTAAATTTATTTGTTAGGAACCTCACTAAATCGAAAATATTATATATTTAATAAAAATGTAACGTGTATCATTTAATTAAAACATATATAAGAAATATTAAACTGAAGAAACTGAGTTTTATTTAAAATATGAAGAGTTAATGTAAAATATTTAACGGATTAAGAATTCATTTGAACGACTTTTTGCAACCGCATCGATATCGTGATTTTTTATTAATAGAACAGAGACGGATAAACCATACCAATTTTCCTACATATTATAGTTAAAATAATCGGACATATTCAATTAATATTAATAGATTTTCTTGCAATTCTAAAACGGGACATCCAGAAACCATCCCTCTGAGCTCCATAATCTACTCATATTGTCGTCCTTATATAGGTAGTTATTGGAATATAAAGACTTCTCTAAAGTAATCGTTAAATAATATATCTTTATATTTCTAGAATGCTGCCCGCGATCTTATCCATATAGACTAACAAAGCTATAGATATGCCAGCTTCTTTATAAACCAGTTAAAATAATTCGCTATATAATTTGTCGACAATAATTATTGATTTTATGCTAGGAAGATATGTAGTCGCAGGCATTAACTTTTATATTATTTATCTAGACCGGCAAACTGACCAACATTAAATAGTAATAAACGGCCGCGAGGAATATATCTATATCGATAATCAATACGAAATTCATGGGAGTTAATAATGCATTTCAATTATATACCGTATTAATTTCGTTTTAAAGAGAGAATTCAATCAATGTATAATGATCAAAAGCCTATTAAAGCCTATTAAACTTATACCGTATATAATTGAAATGCGCTCTGGACGTTTTTTGATCAGTTTGCCGGTCTAGATAAATAATAAATAAGTCAATGGTCGCAGTCTACTTCAAAATTAATCAATAAATAATCAATAATCAGAGTCGGCAAATTATTGTTTTGAGGTAAAATAGCCGAATCAAGTCTATGTGTTCAAAATTCGGAATATTAATGTATTTAGAAGTTCCTATATTAAAATGTTGTATAGCACAATTAAATAGGTGATTGTACGAAATTACAAATCACCACCAAATGGTCACGTGATCATTGTTAAAGTATCACATTTATTATAAGATTGTTTTATTTATATACTAATAAAAATGAAACAAAAATACAGGCCAGGCCGGATACAACACACAAAAACGAAGTTGCTCTATTGTAAGAAATATTATTTGACTGATAAAAAAGTTAGATGTGTCACAATTGAACGCATTGGTGTATTCTCAACAAAAGCGGAATAATTACATTTACTTATTGTCTCAGATTTTTTGTGACTTGCTCAATACAATAGAATAGAGTCAGTTTTATTTGCGTACATCTGTCAATAACAATTTGGAAGTTAGGGTGACTTTATGCTTAAATTTATTTAACAATTACTAAGAAAGAAATAATTCATAGAATAAATAATAAATTTTAACATACTTTATAACAATAGACACTACAAATTGCATACACAAATATATTTTTTTGGAAAACGCATCCATCGGTATCCAACGCTAACAAAATATGATAAAAAATACTTCCTAAGGTATTAAATTAAAAAAACTGTCTGCTTATATAACATACCTAAATACCTTTTTAAAAATACGAATATATGGAAATTGTCACAAAAGTTTGTATAGCTTGCTAGTAGTAAGAGTTAAGTCGATTCTGCAACGAGAGATCATGTGAGGACACGGACCTAATGCTGAGGGGGGG
>JAUZNC010028703.1:0-21514 GCA_034780395.1 Vannuccia rotundouncinata | reverse complement strand
ACATGTTGAGACACTTTATTCACATGTTGATACACTTTATTCACATGTTGAGACACTTTATTCACATGTTGATACACCTTATTTACATGTTGAGACATTTATACACAAGTTCAATCACTTTATTCACATGTTGAGACACTTTTTCCACATCTTGAGACACTTTATTCACATGTTGATATACACTTTATTCACATCTTGAGACACTTTATTCACATCTTTATTCACATGTTTAAACACTTTCATATACTGAGACACTTTATTCAAATATTTAATTTTTAGCTAAATAAAATTTACCTATTAGGTAATTCAGCCCAATTATTTTTAATGGATAACATTTAAAAAAAATTGTTTAGTATACTCAAGTATATTCAAATTAAAATTGTTATTGATGATCAGATAATTTCTTACATAATATTTTGAATTTATAATCTATATGTAACTAATTCTCACACTGAGTGGTCTGCTTTATAATTACATATAAAGAGTCATATAATTATCGTATAAACCAGAAAGAAACTATATATTTTGAAGGAATTATAGTTGCATTTTGTGTAAGCTAAAAGCATGTCAATTTCAATGATATACATGGCTAATCCAGCTATTTTTCCACAACATGAATGTTGGGTGTGTGTACTGCAGTGGTGTTGTAAGGAATCCTCAGCCGAGTTATATAACTGACAATTTAGTCCGCGATGACTTTCACAGATAACCTAAACTACAGGAGACACTTTGCCGGCATGTCGATCACCCTGGGTGTTCTCAGGAACCCAGGACGTCCTGAGCAGAAATAAGGACTGTCTCTACGAACAAGTCTCTCTCGTCAAAGGTGCAAAATTGTGAACCTGGTTCACATACGGAGATGCCAGAACAACGATAGCCAATGTATGTGTCTATATGTATACGTTAGTGTTGTCCTTTCCAAGTTAATTTAATTTGACAGTTCCTGCCGAGCTATATAATGGGTGAGAGGTTTCTCCTTTCAAGACTGCAGAGTTACACTACAGCTTTTACACAAATTGGTGTCTGCAGAGTGATTTACATCAGATATATATTGAGAATGCAAACCTCTGCGCGAGTATTTGTACAATTTATATAACTGAATTTGCGAAATGAATAATCTTACCAATTCGCGCTGGAACAATTTATTTTGTAGCTTTTAACAAATTTAATCTAATTACATTCTATAATATATTAGGAATATTTTTGTGCAATTACAAGGTTTTTATAGGAAATGAAAGTGTATTATAGATTAACCATGCATGTGGTAGAAATTCTGTCAATCCAGGATTCATGTGTGAAAGAAGATTTGTTTGTAAGATTGGACTCTGTGCTTGGCGACATGCATACTGCTGCTTAAGTCATGACACCAGCTTATCACAAAAAGAAATATATTATAATACTTAGGTACATAATAGGGCTACATGATAGGGAAGAAACATATTGCAATTCAAAATATCATTAAAAATGAACATCATTATCACAGTATAAATTATAAAATGAAATAAAATCAATATATGGAAAAAAAGATTGTGAATCAATAATTTAAAATTGAATCAGTGATTTATTTAAGTTCATAATATTATATAGATATGACTTAATAAATTGATAAATTACATTTTTAAAATGATTAAATCAATCTTTAAAAAGTCATCGCTGTATATAAACAACTCATTGTATGTAATAGAAAGAGAATTAAAAGAAATATATGTTTTGCAAGAAACATATATAATATGCATGATCAAGTTCTCAATTGGAACTATATAGAGATATATCGATATATTAATTGTTCCAGTGATATAACGATGCATACAAGAGATAAGAAATACCTTTAAATAAATCCTATTATCTAGTAATCAACATCCACAATAATATCCCAATGAGAGGGGCGCCCCCATTGGGAAAATGATAAAACGAGAGACGACGTCTAACATTAGTATCCTTCTTGACTTTGTCACAAGTCACCGAAAAGCAAACCCTGGTTGACTGATTCTGGGACATGTACCAGGTTCAGTGAAGCATGACGTCGACACGATGGAGGGTCAGGGCAAGGCTACAGACTCCCTCTAGTGTCCTGATCAGCTTCTATTCATGTATAATATGAGGAGGAGGGGAGCTAAGCGAAAGCTGTTCGGCATTGTTCAAGCTAATGATGTGAAAAAGCCCACTTGCCCCGTGATCGTTGATTGATCATAATATTGGATGAAAGAAGGATTAATTCGGGATGGCCAATGAATTAGGAATTAAATGATTTTTATCTTTATTTCATTATGTCATATTATTCTACACGAAACTAAATATTATTATGGAATGGGTGTTGCAGGGGTACTTTTTATCTGTTATATTGAAGGGATGATTTCCGACGATATCTTTTGATTTAAGGTATTATATAATCGCATTATTTATCCAAAGACTTTATCATCTTTATAAATAGGTATAACAGATTTTAATTTAACTTTAAAAACACTTTAAAATTAGAAATAAAAAATATTCATTTTTAAATAAAACAAAAAATATTAAAATGTTTTAAATTATTAATTTATACAATCAATAAATATTATTATAATTTATTATCTAATATCACATGATAGATATCATGGCAGTGTGCGTATAGTGTCAAAGGCCCTTAATAAATAACAATTATTACATTTTATACAATACAAAATGTATAATATAAAAGTAAAAATAAACAGCTATATACCTATAAACCGAATAAAATCAAATATTTAAAAAATTGATTAAATGTTTCGACTTTATTATACTAGGAGTGCTTCAATGAGAATCAAATTTGTACAATAATTATATTATCAAAATCGTTTAATAAAAAAACCTCATTTTTCATTATATATCATTATTTCATCCCTCAAAATTTTGTACACTCACTATATAAAAATCACTATACAAATATATATCGTTTAAAATCACACCAAGAGAGTCACATTTTAAATAGGCGATAATTCAAAAAATGTTACACACACGGTAACTGCAGTCACCTTCTATATATATTATATAAGTGCGATTTTCAACACCACACAAAAATCGTTATTCCCTTAACATAATTATGGCCCAGTCAATTTGGCACGCAATTATAAAAATAGTGTGAAATCACACTAAAGTAAATTACATTTTTTATGATGTATATATTATAACTATATATATATAGGTATATACGCGTCATTGATTTTTATCTTATTGTTTACTTATTATTATAGATTTTTGGTTTGTATTATATATACAGAATAAAAATATGTTACTTATTGGATTAATATTCAGTTAAATAACATTTACAGAGTTTTTGATGAATTCACAAAGTTTGCATTATACAGTGCACGTTCAATGAATCATGATTGGTGATGGGATAATATAATATTTTACTATATTATGCATTAATGTAATAATAGCTTAGTGCAGAATTAATTATACATATATATATATATATAATATGCAACAGACTATAATATATCCGAAACATATCACAAGAGAAGACGGGACAACCCCTGGGGATTTAGTGTCGCCAAATCTGACGCCATCGCACAACATTTCACATTGTTACCAACCTATAGTCTATAAAACCCCCTCAAAACTCTTGTTCAGTGATCTGGAGTATTATATTATTATACATTGAAGAGACATCCTTCAAGCAGTGCAAAGGCGATACATAAAAGGTCCAGTGAGTCGACACACCTCGTCAGGAAACCCTCCCCAAAACATTTGTTCGTCTCCGAAGTCGACCCTCATATCAAGGGTGTCTCTATAAAACTACTACAACACTAAAAGCGTGTAAATTTTCGCTTGGCTACCTATAACAAGGAGAATAGACGAAGCTTATAGCTTTGACAAAGCGTCGGATCTTCAAGTTGACACTGTGACATTAAATTGTTGGGGTAATGAGATTCAAGGTAAACAGAATGCGACGCCAATATGACTTCCCTTTGTTGGGCTCCGCTGAGCTGTACGGATCGGCAGCTTGTTCTATCGTATTTTATAGCGACAGCAATGCATGCATGGGGTTCTATAATTTGGAATATTCTAACTGATTCCTATAATATATTATATAAACAAGTCGAGGAGTGCAACAAAAGTTTTCTTTTAATATCTCTCTCTCTCTCTTTCTCTATCTCACTGTTGGTGATCTGTCGGACACATCATCTGTGCAATCATCAAGTCAATTTCCCCTGGCGTCAACAGAATGATTGCTGGCGTCAGAAAGAATGATGTTATCTCGCGCGGCGGAGTCAAGCCTCCATTGGCGGCAGAAGATCTGCAGCGCCGGTTCTGATTGGTTCACAGACCCTGGCGAATGTGTCACTGCAGAACTGGCGAACATTCAGAGAAATTTAAAGTTGCGTTTCACCTTATATGAATATTATTAATGTATGCCAGTGGCTGCAATACTTGCTATCTATTCTGTAAGATTTCAAGAGTGTCTTCAGTCCACACCACTGCGGTTCAGCATGTCTTTCAACCCGTTCATGATGCCCTTTCAACAGCATTCTGGAATGTCCATGTCCGGATTCCTCGGGGGCTCCTCCAGGCCTGGACAGATGCCCTTCCTGCCCTCGACTCTCGAGTTCCCGCAGGCGAGCTCAGGGCCTCTGCTGTCGGGAGAGATGTTCGGCCCTCCTCCTTCCGGCCTTATGACGTCATCGGTAGATTCAGGATCCAATGATGACGACATTAAGGACGACCCCAAAGTGGAGATGGTGGAGCGGGAGTTATGGGAGCAGTTTCATGGGATTGGAACAGAGATGGTCATCACTAAAAGCGGCCGGTAAGTTCATCAATTTGTCTTCATCTCGCAAAGTATCGATCGATATAAAATCGTTAGAAAAATCTTCGATGTGTAACTAAATTTCAGTCAGCTGATTGTTTTCTTTAGCGAAATATATTTATATAAAAATAATTAAAAAATGATTCGCTTTAAAAATATGGATTATTTGTTATGTCTCGAATGATTTAAATTCTGCATTTCAATAGGTATATATAGGTATATCATTGTATTATATTTTAAACAATTATTTAAATTATATATATAATAAATTTTTAGATAAAAATAATTTAAAATTCTATCGATAAAATTAGAAAAAATCATTTTAGGTAATTGAAAAATAACTTTGCAATTTTTGTCCAGTTTATTTATTTACACAACGAAATAATTTTTATATACGCATTCTTATCTAGATTCGTATTAAACATTCTTATATTATATAGAATGCGTATAAAAATTCTTTCCTTGTGTATATATATAGATAAATGAATAAATATGAAAAAAAATCTGTCAAAGTTTTTTTTCAATAATTTAGTATGATTTTGTGAATATAATTATATACAACGAATTGATTATTTTATAAATATATACTATTAATAGTATAATCCACAGATGACTCTATGCAATTGTGTTAATTTCAGCGTTGTATTAAAATCCGAATTTTGAATCAATAGAAGCATAGAAATATAGTAAATTTGATAATATATACTCTCCGAATTCGAAAATTTGGTTTTTCATTCAGACATTCTTGTTCTGTTTTAATGGCATAATAGAGTCATCGTCATCATATTAATGTATATAATTTATCTATAAAATAATCAATTTTTAAAATGATCGATCTATATTATTAGTTAGGTATATCCATAGACATTATCCATATACACTATATAACTACAAAAGTATAGATATATAATGTCTATGGGTATATCTTAAATAATATTCTAATTATATAAACTCAGCTATTGTGTTATATTTGTAAAACGGAATTATAAATAAATATATGTCACCCATTATTTTGAAAATTGGAAACAATTTTATTAAAATTAACATTTTGATTTATTTAAAGTCTTTGAAATGAAGTTCGTTATGTATAAAATAAATGAAATATTTAATAACTTAAACCCATTTTCAACGTGCATTATTTGAGACAGCTTTTGTGACATATTATAACTGTAATATCGTTCAGGAATGAGAGCTGAGCTCAAAGTGTTTTTAACAAATTGGTGAAAGTCAGAAAGTAAACGAAGATGACTGCCCTGCAAAGGCCGAATATTTACCCAACAAACTCGACAGAACAAGAGTTTTAATAATGAGCAAAGAAAGGCGACATCCTTCGTCTTGTATTCGGACAAATAAATATAAACTTTATATAAGCGAGAGAGAAAGGATGATGAAGTGCGGGAGACATTCTCATTGTTTGATCTAGACACCGAGGCCATCGACACCAAATGTTGAGAAAGGAATCGAGCAAACAATTTATATAGGTACCTCTTTCCATGTTTCACTGTCCCCTTGAATCATGATGTTGAAGCAACCCTTATGATATCGTCCAGCTGTTTAGCAAACCACATTGCAAACAATTAGTCAAGTACAATATTATGAAAGTCGCCATAATTATATTGTCAACGATAAACGGTGTTTTAATCTTTATTTAGTCTTTGGTGTTGACAAAATTGTTGACTTCTACGGTGGTAAATACCACGGCTTTGACTGCAGGGCAGTTACAGTATAAGGTACACTATTATGAAACTTGATATTGCAGCGGGTTGAGTTCACAAAAATGTCACACCGCTCATGTCAAAGGAGTTTTCAATGGTTAAAATTCATTTTAATAGATTTTGTAGTCACCTATATAAATTGATCACAGGTTTCTGTGAATTTTTCACAATTAATTAAGATCATATAATTTTAAAACTCGATCTATATTGAAGTGGTTATTTACAGATATTATAAACACGCACACAGCAACAATATATAATATGCATTTAAAATATGTGTATGTCTGAAATAATTATATTCATAAATGAGTCATAATTCTATAAAAAATTGAAAAAATTATTTAAATTTATTATTTAAGAGAAAAATTAAAATTATTTCAAAAGTGATTAGCTATATAATATAGTATATAAGCATAATATACAATATATTATACATGTTGATTTCTACCATAAAGTATAATTGATATGCTTCAAATTGGCGCCAGTCAATGGACTTGACACTCTTTTAGTAATG
Organism: Vannuccia rotundouncinata; assembly: GCA_034780395.1. Classification (NCBI taxonomy): domain Eukaryota; kingdom Metazoa; phylum Platyhelminthes; order Proseriata; family Coelogynoporidae; genus Vannuccia; species Vannuccia rotundouncinata. Next base: position 14,517 of record JAUZNC010028703.1, on the reverse strand, counting down.
TCAAATACCAGCCGACATCATCACCTCACTCACTTGGGAGCCATTGATAATTACATATTAATGCATTTATTGTACACATTACGAGTATAATATGTATACTACCTCACTGTCTCGCTGTATAACATACACATATACACGAGGCCTTTTACAGATCTCACTTTTTCTCCAAGTTCCACTTAATATTGGCGCCACAGTTCTATATGGAAGATACTAAACACAAATTGAGATAACATTTGGTCTTCAAAGAGTAAGTTGTAACGTGTAGATCATGCAGACACTACTATATGATAATTTATATATAGGCAATTCAAAATTGACGACGCAGACGATCAACTGTTGTATTTGTACAAACGGATGGTTAAAAGGCTGCATATATATTATTATACTAATTCTCGTTTATCTGGCTTGTATATATATATATAATCTCCAAAAAACTTTTAACACATCCCGCAATATATACGCAGGCATTTTGAGTGCGGCATTTGAAATATATAAAGAGAAGTAGCACACTTATTGCATGGTTTATGATATTGTATTATAGACGGGTGTTTGTCGTAAACTTAGAAAAATTAGAAGTCGTTTGTCACTGGCGCCAAATATAATCATTGGTCTTCTACACACTCTCTCTCTATATATATGGAGCTTCCTATATTCACTTGAGATTAAGTTTGTGTGCTGGAGACCCACTTGTTTTCTGATCTCGACTCTCTCTCACGCGCATTATTCTCTCAGCACTTATCTCAGGAGGAGGACCACCGTAATCTCTAGCTATCTCTGGTCAGAGTGGCGTCAGAAGCCGGCGCCATATCCACGTCACCAGAGTCCGTTGTCGGCTGACTCCCCGGCAAACAGCCTTGGTTGTTATAACCTCCATGATTCTCTTTCGCTTTAATAATAATGTATATTATCTTTATACTCAATCTATATATTAGCAAAGACAGCTATGAGAGAAAGAGAAAATTGTTGACACGCCCGTCAACTCCATACAGTAATAATTATTGTATTCCCAACACACGCTTATATACAGAGAGAGAATAATTATACTGCTGGTTCCAAGCTGACAGAGTTTTGTAGTTGATGTAACTGTTTCACATTGCGAGGAGTCTCATACATACTCACCCAGTGGAACAGTTAGAAATATTGTTTACCATTTCCACGCCTTCTATATCATTATATGAGTATATAAACACTAGAAACTCTATTAAAAAGTAATTGTTCTGTTTACCCCAGTGTCAGGCTGTATATTTCCTGTTCAACAAAGAGTTATTTAGCAAACATAATTCATTAAATCAATTACCTATATATCTATTAGTAAGAATTGATTCAGTTAAACGAAAACAAACATCACATAATAGGTAGGTATATTATGTTGATTGATACTTATAGGAATCAAAATGCAACCATATTTTATTTTTAATAATGTTATAATTAAGTTATTATATAGTTGTAATGGAATATGTGAAGGGATTAAAATGTGTCAAATAATTGGATAACTTTTGAAATGACCTAGAAATCTCGATCAATTTGCAGCATCTAATATTTTGACATTTTAAATGCAGGTGAAAACGTGATCTTATCGGGAAAAAACTTTCACCCAACAGAAAAGAAAATCAAATGGGATAAAGATCTATAATAGACTATAATAGGAGGGAGACTCTGAGAATATCATTTAGGCTGACTCCATTATATAACGCATTCCCATCCTCTCCTATAAAACACATTATATAGTTGGTCCAGATGTACATCGGTATCAAATATCGAATATTATGATCAGATAATAATTAATATAAAAGGTTTCACAGTTGACACTTTTTATCAGAAATGAATTATGATCAATTTCTGCAAAATATTTTAACTCCAACGGCAAATCACCGATTCTATGTTTGTAAATAATGTTTCAACAAACTACAATTTCGTTAAATTAAAAATAATCTCAATATTTTTATAACTCAACTTTTCAGACGAATGTTTCCGCCGTACAAAGTGAAGGTGTCTGGTCTCGACAAACGGGCCAAGTATGTCATGTTGATGGACATCATCGCTGTGGACGACTGCCGCTACAAGTTCCACAACAGTCACTGGATGGTCGCCGGTAAAGCCGATCCCGAGATGCCAAAGAGAATGTACATCCATCCGGACTCTCCCTCTACAGGGGAACAATGGATGCAGAAGATCATTTCTTTTCACAAACTCAAACTCACCAACAATATATCCGACAAGCACGGATTTGTAAGTGTAATTCATAAATCAGTATATTGATTGATATATACGTAGAAATAAAATCTATTAAAGTTTGAATAAGACACATATCGATTTGCTTAATTTCAAAATTATAGTAAAATATTTATTGATTATATTTTCGTCCTTTATAGACCATTCTCAACTCAATGCACAAATATCAACTGCGGTTTCATCTCGTCCGAACGAGTGATTTAACCCGGCTCCCATACTCAACTTTCAGAACATTTGTCTTTCGTGAAACAGAGTTTTTTGCCGTCACAGCTTATCAAAATGAAAAGGTCCGCTAATTTTTATTTCATATATATATATACATATAAATTACGATAATTTAATAATTGCAATCAAATTTCTTTAATTTTCTACAGATTACACAACTTAAAATTGACAACAATCCATTTGCGAAGGGTTTTCGCGACACAAGAACCACTAAAAAGGATAAAAAGTAATTTTATATTAATTATTACTTTTATAGATATTTATTTCAAAATCTGATTTCTTAATCTCCATTTAATATGCTGTTCTTAAAAAGAATAAAATATTGATTTATATAATATGTAAAACAATATATGCGACAATATATATATTTGCAAAAAAGGGTAATATTCAAATTTAATATAATATTCTGAAAGCGGCAATTAATTTCCGAACTGATATAATCATTGTCTGGTGACTGCGCTGTGACGCGCTCATAAAACAATAAACAACTATAATATAATACATCATAGTATAGATCTGCAACAACCTTATCATTGGATGCCATCTTGAACACAGACGCTTGCAAGTATTTGCTACAATGTTAGATACAGTCTATATGCAACCACATTACCATACACATAAATTTGAAAGATAGAAACTCTGCATTCTGGCGTTTTGTATTATAAGGCTATGAAAAAATAGAAAATCGATGTATATGGCGATAATAATGAAATAGAATAATATTTAATTAAACTAAATAAATAAAAAACGATAATAAAAGAAATTTGAATCAAGATTTATTTAAAAGTTACTAAAACAGCTATTTAGAAGATAAGGATAGCTATCAAACTACACTTCTTAAATTAAATCAATAATTGAGAAAATATTGATTTAAAAAATTTACAAGAACAAGTTAATATGTATTTATATACTACTTATAATTTTGAAAAGTAGTATAATCAAACCATTATGTTTTAGATGTTCCCATATGTCCCCTTCCAACCGATCTGGTGATGATAAACTTGACATGAGCGAAGAAGATGACGACGACGATGAGGACATAAATGTTGAAGATAGCGACGACCAGGAAGGATCACAATCAATTGTTCCCGAAGAATATTCTCTAGCGTCACCACAGAGAGTCCAGGACACCTTTAATCATAATCAGGGAGAAAGCCGTCCTCAATCCAAACGTAAGTTAAACATTTCTAAATAATTTCATTACATACTTTCTATATGGAATTCACGGTCTTTTCAGATGGCCAAAGTCCAATTCCCCGTGAAAGACAAGAACCGTCATCAACAGCGACAAGTCCAGAGAAATCCCAGCCACCACGAAAGTCCGCCATCTCTTCCTACTCCTTCACTCCCCATTCTTCGGCGGCTCACGTCCCTCCCCCCAACGTGACAGTCCTTCCAGCCAACGCTCTCCACAACCTCTTCCTCAACTCAAGTGGGCCCCAGTACCCCCATTCAGCCCCCATGGTCCACCCTCCATGGCTGCCCTCACCCTCCAGTTTTTCCATGTTCAAGTCACCCGCGCAGCAACCACTTGCTCCGGTGAGTCAGTCGTTCAACCAGAAAGCGTCGAGCAACTTTCTGGACCTGTTCGGGCCCAAGAATCCTTTCATTGCGGCGATAAATGCTGTGGACAGCTGTGCTCCACCGCTTCCCAGCTATTTACCGCTCTTCAATCCAGCCTTCAACAAATCTTCCATCCCTTTGCCCCCGCTGGGACTTCCCTCTGGATACAACAGCAACTATATTCCATCAACTCTTTCAATGAACTCTTCTTCAAATCGCTTCTCTCCATATCAACTACCAAGTAGTTTCCATGGAAACAGTCAACTTTCCAGGAAGCCAAAAGCCGATCTCACCAAAGTTCACACACTAATTGAAAAACATTCGTGCTAAATAATCTAGTTTCCAAATTGTAACATTTGTTAAGACAATCAGCAAACTGCGCTTTTATCTGTGATTTTGTATTATAAGCTATATTATTAATTTTGTATTTATCAGAGTTTTAAGTCTATATTATAGTGTAACACATATATTATGTTTCCAAATAATGCATTTTAGATAATTTGTAATATTTATTTCTTTTTTACGGTAATACTAACATAATTTTTTTGTTGTAATTATGATTTGTCTGTATATTGTAAGCAAATAACGGTAAAGCTAAAGAATGTGATTATGAATAATTTGTATAATATGTACATAAAATAAATACATTAATTGAAAATATGTTTACAAACTTTTTGTCAATAAATTATAAAGCAATATGATAATTAAAGTTTTTAAAAAAAATTATTCGGATAATCTACAGGTTGAATATAAAAAAATAAAACTAATTTTTTAAAATTATTTAAATGGAAAAAAAATATTAAATTTGTATTATTATAGGTATCAAACTATTAGTTTGTGATACTAATTCCAGATATTAAAAAAATAGGCTCAATGTTTTATAAAAGTTGTTGCAATCAAATTTAAAAAATATGGTCACTCTTAAATGAATTAGGTACTACAAATCGTTCGTTTTGAAGGGACCACAAACCAAGTATAACATGGATACAACATAATAGAAAAGATAGATTCAATTAAATTATTAATACAATTAAAAGACCTAAACTTTTATTGCTATTTATGCAACACCAACGAGAAAAGTAAACAACCAAATTTTGATAACTTTTTAGATAAATGCTCCCTCGTCAATTTTAATTATACATATGTATAAGGTACACTAATTCTATTACAATGAAACCCTGTTTTTATGTATACCCTGGGAACGGAAATTTATAGTATATGAAAGAAGCAGATACAAAATAGTTATCATAATATTGGCCCATATATGGGAGGGGTGGGTCACCTCAAGGCATTCATAAACATTTAGGGAGTAGGGGCTCGAACGTAGGTACGCTTTACAAAAATTAACAGTCAACATACATAATTAAAAGAAAACCGCCGCAATAATATATGTTGTAGTGAAATAAGTTTGTTAGCGAACTATATAATATACTGTACATATTCAGTTGGTACGTATACTTCATAATTAAATTAATCTATAAATATGTATACCATACAAACAGTGATACACGCTGGACTAAAATTAAACTTCCAGGACGGTACCTACATTAATGTATGTACGATGTACCCATTCATCTAGCTGCATGACTGAGTATAATATATGTATTATTTATTTATATATAAGCAACCTCAATACCTATATATATATTTACTACAATAATAAGTCCTGTCTTCATATCAGTTTTTCTGTCGTTGTTGTCCCTGCTAATATTGTTAACTTATTAATACCATTTTCGTACTAATAGGCGTACTTTGTATTTTAACGGCAAACTTAACGACAGTGATTACTTGTGTACAGTAATATTGATTTTTAAACGTATTAAACTGGTAAATATACATTTGGGACAACAATTTAGTAAACGAAACATTTAGATAGAAATTTTGAAACAAAAACGGTATATAAAGCAGACTTACATATTAAGCGGAAACGTAATAAGTGGGTTCCACTGTCCACTGTGTTTAATTTTTAAAAGCACTATTCTAGCATTAAATATAAATAATATAAGGCATACAAATTACTTAAAGGTCATTTGATAAAATATATTATAAAAGCAATGTGTTACAAAGCACAAAAAAAGTTTTTAAAATACATGCATTGCTAATTACACATTAAAATACAGTTAAAAAATAGTATAATAAATAAAATCAATCAACACAGACGTCTTATAAAGTTTATATAAAAATTTAAATAAAATCCTATAGATTTCTTATTGAATTAAAATGCTGATACAAATATTCAAAATGTATAAAATATATAATACAGAGTTATAAATATGGAAGGATTTGAAAGAGTTAGCCTTTGACTGGTTCCACCAATTGAGTTGTTTGTGGAAAATAACCATCCATCTGATTTTCGTCGATTTCTTCAAATAAAAAGTCCAAATTTTGACGAGGAATCTGCAAAGAACGTTATATTTAATTGCGTGATTTTCCAGTTAACAAATAACTTGATTTTGAAGCAGCATACATATTAAATGATTGTCATACAATAATAAATAATATATTAAAATTATACACTACTCATAAATTATGAGTAGTAAATATTAACAGTGACAAATAACGTGAGATATCAATAATGACATACTTTGGAACTAGGACCAGCATTGAGAGAGGCTGAAAACTCTTGAAGTGGTCTACAAATAATGAAATAAATATTGAAAAATAAATCAAAAAACGCTTTCAGTAAATTATTTTAAATTTAGTACTAAGAATAGAAGAAGAGAAAATAATTTTTACCTAGTTTGCCTTTACCACAGAAGACGTTGTAGATGGTATTTTTGGAAGTAAGATGACTTTTATTGTCGGATAGAATTCATAGACTCGTGTCATGAGACTTATAGTCTCTAATGGCATTACTCGGTTTTCATAAAACAATAATGTGGGTTTTGTCAATGCAATGATTTCTGACAAATACATACTGTTGAAACATTTATATTAAATTTATTATTGATTTGGTCGTAATTTTAGTTTTTTTATTGTAAGCTTAAAATATAATATCTTGGTTGTATATTCTATTTAATAGCATCTATAAAATAATGATGTAATTCAGTTTGCAAAAAGACAAATAATAATCCCCTTATAAGAATACATTCAGACATGAGAACGGTCTAGAGTATTTACGGAGGAAATCATTTATAAAGGGCCCCAAACTCCTGCAACTACATGGCGAGGCGAATAGCCGAGCCTCTTAAACGTCACGAAGCGCCGAAATTTTCAGCTATAAAGCTTAAAATGAATTTAAAGACATTTACATTAATCAAATGTATATATTTTTTGATTAATTAAGTCAGTTATTTTTTTAAAAAAGAATAATTATACCATCTAAAAATGAGAATTTTAAAAAATAATTTTTATCTGTATTATTATGCATTTTACATATTATAAAAAAGGAGCACAAGTCGTTTAATTAGGTATATATGTAAATATTATTGTAGTGTAATGTTTTATACAGTTAAATCTGCATATGTATAAGAAATTTCTGGGACTGCGAAAATGTTGTGTTATAGTTAAATTTTCTTATAAATTAAATTTTATTATGGGCCCTTTTATATATAGAATAGAGCCTGCTACAAATTAAATTTTATTATGGGCGCATTTATACATAAAATAGGGCCTTTTAGAAACTAATTTTTTATGGGCCCTTTTAAAAAATGTAATGACCAAAATTTCTTCCACGGAGGATTTCCTCCCTACGGAGGACAATTCTCATGTATGATACATTAAAAACTGTTAATTATTAATTAAAGTAAAAAGTTTTGAAATAGAACATAAAAATAATTATGAATAGTAGACAATTTTATGCACTTAAATTAATCAAAAAGTAAATTAAAGAAAACCACGAATTAATTCTAAAATAATCAAAAGAATAAGGCCAACCTCTGCTGTCCACTAGTGACAAGATAGCTGAACAGTTTTTCTAGGACCGGCTTCCTAGCGGAAACCCTGGGCTGCTTCTTGGGCAGAGCCATGAGGCCGGCAAAGGCCACCCATCCCCCCGCCAATGCCAAGGCTTTTAGCCGGTCGTAGTTGAAACCAACAGAAGCAAGTCTGTCGGCCAGTGGTTCAGTGATGACGGAATTATTAGTCACAAGATTTGAACTTAAACTTGACAGATTTCGGTTGTGGGCCTCCAAATTCATCAGTTTCTAGAGTCAAAAGGATCAAAGCAAGTTTACATAAACACCGCTTTCAACAATGTAGTCTAGTAGAATAAATTTTTACCCTAAACAAAATAAGATACAGTTGAAATTTGATTCAAACATTCTAAACATCATGACGTAGGTCCACCAGAAAAAATCACCACGTAAACTATTTTATATCATTTTACTGTTTCCATAATATATATCAAAGAATAGCAGAAATTTGAGAGGTTATGATCATATTTTCGTGAAAATGAATACTCTAAAGAATGTATTTAATGAAAGATAGCATATTATTATACCTAGTTATTTTTTATTTAATTATATTAGAAATTCGAGTATTGGTGCAAATTCCGAGTATTAATACTGTATACGTGGAGACCCTGATATTAATGAAATTTATACTTTTCTATAAAATATGGAAACACTAAAATGCTCATAAAATAGTTTCACCATGCCCTAACTAACGATGGTCATTTTTTGTTGTTGGACCTACGTGATTTTTGAAAGGGGTGGACTAAAATTTCAGACTGTTCAGATTGAGGTTAAGTGTTTTTGTAATATTCTAACCTGTAGAGTTTCTGTGTTTTTCTTGACTCCCCACTTGACGAGATCTTCCGTATTACAGAGCTTCTTCACAATCCCGTTGAGCGCCTCACAGTCTCCGCTGGCATCGTGCGCCTGGAACTTCATTCCAGGGCAGAGGATTGTGGCAAGGTCCCCCAGCCGGAGTCGAGTGCTGGATGGAAGATGGGTGGCCTGGGGGCACTTCTTTAGCCGCTTAGCAACCGTCAGGGTGTCAACCAGAAGGAGTGGTTTCGGGAACAGCGTGTTAACATTGAGTCCAGCTAGGGCGAAGTGTCGTTTGAGAATGGGGAAGTCGAAGGAGTGACCGTTATGAGCAATGAGGACAGGAGTTGTGCGGCTTCCTTGTTGGGAGAGAGAGAGAGAGAAGGAGTTAGAACCCACAGCGAGAGTATCCCCATCGTGAAGTAAGTCTAACCTGCAGTTGCACAGCCTTTGTTTATGAAGTCGGTGAACTTTAGCAGACAATCTTTCAAATCAATTGTGGGCAGAACGGTGTTGGTCTTGTTTATGAGAACATTTGAAGCTGCTCCCGACTTCCGAAGAAGACGAAAACCGTGCACTCTAGACGCCCTCGGATCAATGTATGAAGGAACACAGAAGCAGGATAGAGAGCATGATGGGGAGCTAAAAGATAAAAAAGAAAGTGTCTTGATGGTTGCAAAGTATTTAAAGTAAAAAATATTCAAATTAATACATTAATAATAATATAACAACAATTCAGTCGAAATTTTAGATAAAAACATTAAAAACCTAAAAATAGACATATATTTATAATATTCTGGATTAAATTAAGTTTTCACATAAATACAGTTAACAATTTTAATTCTTTTAGAATAAGAATTTATGTTTAATAAGCAGAATAACTAACAAAGGACACTTTACCTGACATCACTGAGAGCGAGTTGAACAATCTCCGCAGAGTAGCCCAGTCCACTTGTTTCTAAATCAAATGTGAAGAGGGAATAAGGACCTTTGGGCACCCCTTTGACATAGTGTGAGACGTGTTCCTTCAGATAAGTCGCTTCTAACAGGGATAACTCTTCAACACTTAGAGATGGAATTGGTCCGAATGCATGAAGGTCTGAAAATCGAAAGAAGATTGAAATTGGTGTCCAGAATATTTTTAAAACTCTGACTCGGTGAGCTAGCCCCTTTATTTATATTAATCGAAAATCGTATCAAGATCAGAGAATACTTCGTTAACAAAATCAAACGACCATTTCAGATAGTCGCAGCTGATCCTATTCTTCTTTTTCCAAGCCTGTCAGGGAAATCGTTGTCCTCTAACAATCAATATTCCCATGATGAATTATCATTGACGGTGCAGGTTCCCGTAGTCTGGATGATGGTTCTGGACCAACATATTTTCATCAGGATTGCAAGTCCGTCTATTGTCAAGCATACTTCGAAGCTTTTGAACAAGCAGCTTCTTCCTCCCAAGATCGTTTCGATCAGTCTAACTTCAACTAATATAGCCAATTAGAAAACCTATTCTTGAAAAATTTGCAGATAGAATACCGAAGAATGTTGGCTCAATGATGATCTCTTGCCTCCACCTGTGAAGTATCGTTTACAGGTGGATTGGATAATCAATTGATTGATCACTGGTTTGGGATCCTCCAAAATTGTTTAGATATCGCTCTTGAAAAGTAAAGCAGACAACAAAAAGTGTCTTGGTTGCATCTGAGGTTTAAAATCAAATGCAATATTAGGGTTGCACAAAGAAAACATCTCCAATATTTTTGTTTCGGCGACCTATTCTCGCAAATTCCTTTGGTTCGTGATTATCTTCTTGTTCTTATACATTAGGCAGGTTTTACGCACAATTTTTCCTAATCCAAGAATAACAGATGGTTGAAACTTCCCCCTCAGGAATAATACCAATTAATCCAGTGGTGAGTTTTTGCAGTGGTAAAACATGCAATGGTGGAATGGCATCCCCACTTGTCGACACACATCCTAATATATCTTAATAATTACTTTTTGCCACTGCTTCCAACAAACAGCAATACATTGTCTAAGATCAAAATTATTTTACATGGTTGGGCCATAATTAGGCATTAGCCCATATTATAATATTCCCATAATTAGTCCTTACATTTAATTTAATTGAAAGCTTTCCCTACTCCCAAACATGTTTTCGAGCAAAGCACATATCCAAAACTTAGGTCTATCAATATACTACTACACGACAGCACTCACCTTTTGGACAAAGATTCAGGCTCGAAATAACAACATTAACAACCCCACTGATACCTTAACCAAACCTAGAGCGTTTGGAGATTTAGATCACATGAAAACCGGCTTTACTATGCCAGAACAATGTCATGCCACCAGTGGCCCACCAATGTGTGTGAAATGGCCTACTCGACTTGCAGTGGCAGTACCTAGCGAAATGAGTCATGATTGCATCGTACGTATGAGCTCAGCATAAACTATTCCCATCGACTCAGCAAAAGTTGAAGCAATTTTGCATGACAATAATATGATGGACAGTCTTTCTGATTCAGATAAATCTAAACATGTGACCCATGTTCACCATGAGCTGGCTGAATGGATCGGCGGGATTCATGGGATTTCTAATCATCCTGTGGCATCATCGATTCAATTGCTATTTGATGACATGTCTGTGGGACAGCAGTTTGACAATTTCATCTTTGGATACAAATCATATGTCAACATTTTGGACAAGGTATCTCGTTTTGTCAAGGAATCAGCTACTGAGGAGGTTCCGTTGCATGACATCACAGTGGCAGTGCCATCATGAGGACACTTTCCAATAGCCTTTTCAGAGTTATCTACAGACATGTTGGGTGCTTTCTTTGCTGCAGCCAGAATCTCTCGCTCTGCTAGCGCTACTCTGGTTAGTGAAATATAGCATTACAGCCAACGAAATGAATAATGAGGGATAATTTTATGGTATAAGTAAATATATATTGTTTATATAAAAAAATTGGGGGTGTGGGGGAGGTTGCCAAATGTGTGCCCTTTTGTCCAATCTACAAATGGTTAACTTATCAATTTAATTCCACTAACATAACCATATTATCATTTGATTTTACCTTATATTCTTCTTTTACTTACATTTTAGATGCAGATGGAGAGTCTTGGCAAATGACATCAACCTTGTCCACTACACCCACATCAACCAAACAACTAACCAGTACCTCTGCAAATGACATCAACCTTGCCCACAACACTCCCATCCACAAACCAACCTGCCAATATGTTGGTAGCAAGGACCAGTGGTGCCTCTGTTTGATTATTATCATGATTGAAAAAAGTGATTTGAATATATAGTTTTAAATGTTTGAAAGTATGAATTTGAATAGTTGTCATGATTCAGTTAAGAATGATTGAATGGTATGTTGACAATTATATTTTTCCATAAGGTAGGTTAAGCTTTTGAAAGTTATAATGGAATAATATGTTTTGATTAAATAATATATTCTTTGATTAATAATTTGTTTTTTTTAATGTAATTAAAGTAAATGAAATAAATAATAAAATAAAGTTAGAAATAACAAATAATTTGTAGTATGTTAGAATTTTCTGTTACTTTTGTAATATTTAAATAAAATAAGATTGTTAGTTTTTATAATTTCTTATTATAAATAAAAATTAAAATATTTCTGCAATTGAAATCTTACAATCAACTATTGAAATAGCTAAATCCACTAAAGTTGTATCATAGAAAAATAAGATCTATGATTGAAGTAGCTAGATCTACTATTGAAATCCTTATATCTATAAAAAATGTGGAATAGTTATAATATGAATACTGCTTCGTAGTATTGATTTAAATTGCAGATGTCATCCAGACAAGAAACATCCATTATCTTTCAGAACAGAATCAAGATTGGTAGCTAAATTTAAAGACTGGTTCAGTTTGTGATATGCCATGTTTAGGAAGACCACATACCAGTAAAGAAAATTAGATTGATGCCGTGACCAAATTTGTTGGCAGTCCAAAAGAAGTCTATCAGATGTAACAGTTTCAATAATAATCCACAATTCCTTACAATTGTTATGTTCTAAGATAAACCTTCAAGAAATGATTCTGATCAAAATTTTGCCCATGACAAAATTGATGCCAACACATGTGACATAATTAATGCCAACACATGTGACATAACTAATGCCGACACAGATGATAGTGACACACATGACATAACTAATGCAGACACAGATGAACAACAAAGAAACTGATACAAGTAACCAAATTGATGGCCATGATAGCGATGCAGGTGATAGAATTGATGACAAGGAAGGCAGTGTAGATGCTGACATTGCTAATCATGAAAGTAAAGATGAAGCTGTGCACATTGAAGATACAAAAGACTACTTCACATATAAGGAGCTGATAAACTTTGTGGAAAATATGGATGCAGTTATTAGAAAAACACCCCTACAACCGAGAACATCAATGACATTGAAATTTGGGAAATCAACTTTTGATGAAGTAAAAAACGATGGCTGGTGGTAGTGCACTATAAGTGGAGGTAAAAAAGTTTTTGTCACATTGGATGGTTTATCTGTACATAAAAAAGTAGTCATTTTTTTATGAAATTTTGTGTTCCTGGCTGTAATAAATACTCTTTAACTGATGTGAAACCAGGAAGAATTTTTAAATTGAATTTCATATACTATAAGCATGTCTCAAGTAATGACTTTATAAAATGCATTACAATTTTAAAAGATGTTATTTCTGGAAAAATTTCATACATCGTGGAATACAAGCTTTTTACAATTGATCCAGTGCTTATTTATCCCCCCCCCCATGGCAATAGTAAGACTTCACAAGAGTTAATTCCAATGGAAAAAGTAAACTGAATGAAGCAATTTTGCACCATTATTAATTATAATTTTGTTTTTTTCCTCAAGAAGGAAGCATCAGAATTTAATGAATTTTGGTATGTAAACAGTTTAGATGTTGGGTAGTTCAAATTCTATTAGTATGGGGAGATTATTACAGTTATGGATATCTTATTGTATCCATTTAAACAAATAATAGTTCTTTTTGGCGATTTCACACCATTATTAATTATAATTTTGGTTTTTCCTTCAACAAGGAAGCATCAGAATGAATTTTGGTATGGAAACAGTTTAGGGGTTGGGTAGTTCAAATTCTATTAGTATGGGGAGATTATAACAGTTATGGATATCTTATTGTATCAATTTAGACAAAAAATGTTCTTTTGAGCAATTTTGCACCAATATTAATTATAATTTTTTCTTCAACGAGGAAGCATCAGAATTTAATGAATTTCTGTATGGAAATAGTTTAGAGGTTGGGTAGTGCAAATTCTAATAGTATTGGGAGATTATCAAAATTGTAGACATTGTCTTTGTATTATGTGCATAGAAATTCATGTTGATCATGAAAATGGATTTAATTTGGGGGGGGTCCTAACTATTAAAAAGGCACAAAATTTAAATAAATTGAAAATATAATTTGATTATGAAAGTTAGGCTATACAGTGAAACCTAGTTTACGACCACCTCTCTTAAGTGGCCACCTCATTAAACAGTCACAATTTATTAGCCACGAAATCCTATCTATTTATATAGTAGGAAATGGCCACCTCATTTAATGGCCAGCGTCCACAAAAAATATTTCCCAAAGTACCACAAAACCTCGTTTATGGCCAAATTAAAAATGTATCAATCATTAGTGATGGCCCTTAAAAGGGCCGTTTTTGTGTTCTCAGGGGGGGGGGGGGGGGAGGGGGGGGGAAATAATTCCAGATTAAAATATTTACATATTTTT
>JAUZNC010028692.1:0-21514 GCA_034780395.1 Vannuccia rotundouncinata | reverse complement strand
TCACAACAATCACTACAAGACCATCACAACAATCACTACAAGACCATCACAACAATCACTACAAGACCATCACAACAATCACTACAAGACCATCACAACAATCAATACAAGACCATCACAACAGTTACGACAATTGTCACTATATACCTTTATTTTCAATGGGATCACGATATTAAAATATTCTTACCCATTCATGATCTGTCAAAAATCCAGGTGAGCTTTCACCAGCTGACAACACCAATTCAAGTCCACCCTGAGATCCAGTCATGATAATATTTCTTTCAGGAGGAATAAATGTCATACACATGAGTTTACTTGGATGTTTGTAGATGATAAAATTTCGAAAATTACATTTTTCCAAATTGTATTGACAATTGACTACCAAATCATTTGGCATTAGAAAAATGTCATCTCTGTGAATGTGTTTTCGAGTGGATCTGATGATGAACTTGGAAATAGTTTGTAGTTTTTCACTCACTTCTTTTTTATCGATTAATTTATGATACCTCATCAAAGCTGGAGTATCATTCATGTTTCGTATTTTGGTTTCCGAAAAAGATGCAGTTCTACAAAATGTGACATCTGGAAATTGAAAATCGTTAAGAATATATTTATTTTCAGTGATCTTTGGATATTTCAAATACCGAACCAATGTAGTGAAAAAGTGTAAACTGAAACCAGCGAACGCAAGCAATATAAAAGAAATCCAAATTGTCTTTTTAACCGCGGAATTATGAACAAGATGAGCAAAGCCGTGAGCGGTTGTTACTTTACAAAATTCCACTAACATTTGTTTTACTCTGTGAGTCATAATTCAAAGTCTTTCAGTTCAACGTTTCAGATAAAAAATGCGTACCTACCTACTTTCCTGCCTATAAGTATTGCAATGGGTTATCTCGCACTATCGATATTTTCATCGTTCTTGATTGGTTTAAATTATTCTTATTTACTATCCCGTATATTAATTTTCTTCTAAGATATTGGTTTATTTTTAATGACTTATAACAGATCTTCTTTTATATTTGTAGTTTTTGTAGAATTGGAGTATTTTATTTTATTTTTATTTTAACGAGATAAACTTGAATGAATATAAAACTTATTACTTTTATTCAATTATCTGTTAATTACACCTGAATAAAACTAAATTATGTAATAAATAGTTATAGTTAAAGTTAAAGTTATATATAATTTAAGTTAATCGATACGATTGCTTTGGAAACCGTTTACTTAACTCGTAACCAATTTTACACATAGGTACACCATTATGTACACTTTAAGACAATGCCAACATACTAAACCGTCTTGATAGAGCAGATACCAATTTGTTCCGGAAAATAACCTCAAACAGAGCGCATCTCCTCCACCAGTTCCTACCGCCACAAACAGACCACAGACACAACCTCCGAGCACGAGCACACAATTTCTAGATCTCTGTTTTAACTTTTGCAAACAGGAACATTTTCATTACTCGTATGCTCCATGCTTGAGGTTTTTCCGCAAGCACTTTTCCTTGCTTTTCTTGGAAACTCATTATACCTAACTGAACAATTATCAGTATCAACATTAACAGTATATAACCCCAGTAACTATATAACCCCAGTAAATATTTTGTAATAGTTTGTAACATTGTGCGTTTTACACGATGATAAATAAAGCCTATTATTATTATTATTATTTATTTTAATAATAAATCTTTGTCTATTTTTGAATTTCAAAACGGATATTTATGTTATTTTAAATAAAATTAACAACGAATCAATTTTTACATAAACAAAAGTCGCTAACATAATATATTTACAGAACTAGTTATTGATTATTAAAAACAGATTATATTTACAACAACTTATCTTCTAGTCTATGATTATTTCTAACTATGAAGTATATTAACTATTTCTGATGAAGTTCTTCCTTCTTCAATACCGTAATGTAAAGGGTGAGTGTCATATGAACTCCTAGCAAATATTTATTACAAGGAGATTCCTAAACAAGACTGGACATATTTTTTTAATATGAAGATGACATTTCCAACACATTTTTATCAAGGCAGAGTGGCATGTGTTATGTACATTTTCGTAAATGTAAGATATACGGAGTCAACTAGAAAATTAGTATGCCTTGGGTTTACAATTTTCTTTTTTTCTTTTTTTTATATTTGGATGTAGATAAACAAATTTATTGATTTTAAGTGTTCATTTATAGTTACTATAATATTAGTTAAATTAAGTAATTAATTGAATTATTATGTAAATTATAATGTAAAAACATACTATAAAAAATCCTCTTTTGTATATGGTGTTTAATGTTTTGTTTTAATTAAATTTTAGAATAGTTTTATACACATAAAAAGAAAACATATAAAGCTTAATATATATATATCAACTTTTATAATAAAACATTTCCACAAGTCGCTGGCGAGTCAATTAAAATCCCCGAATCAATATCATACATAAGATACTCTTAGACTACCAAATCATTTATGACCTAATCGATATAAAATAGCATCTATATCGATTAAAAAATCGTTACAAAATATGATATTAAAAACACTTTTTATAAAAATAGTCCTCATATAATGGTTTATAATGTTAATATAGAAAATGTATAATTTGAATAAATTCGAATTACAAATTTTTAAATGTTTGCTTATGTGGCTATATTCAAATATATGAAATTGAAATTATTTAATTTTTAGATAATTATACTTCACTCAATATTTCACTCGAAATAAATTTAACATTTTTAAGTAAAGGTTAAAGGATGCAATCATAATTTTATTGGAAATACAGAGGTATTTCCAATAAAAGTATATCCTCTAACCGTCTTTTAGTATACCACCTATTTTAAATTATTGATTCCATTTCTTTGCTTAGTTAAAAAAAACCTCTTCAAACCGAAAGTATACCCAGTAATTTTTAGTTAAAACAAGTACTCTGACGTGCCAAATAAACATAACCACCCCCCTATACCCTCCCCGTTCATTTATTTAGCATTTACTTACCATATAAATTTCCATAATTTAGACATAAATCACCCCCCCCCCCAGTTCACTACAATCAACTGATTATCTATTTTAAAGAAATTAATGAACCCCCCCCCCCGATTGTTGATGGACCCCCTCGATTATTACAACCCCACCCCCCACCCCGCTTATTTGGCACACCAGAGTAATTTTAGGATAATTATACCTTCAATTTATAAAAAGTAGTCTATACTTTCTAACTAAACTCAACTGTATAAAGTTAAAATAGGTATACTTTAATGTAGAATATTATGAAACTGTTCATGTGGAATAATAGGGAGGTACTATTTAATATTTAATAATAATGAAAAATTTTAGAATGTATTCGAAATGAACGAAAAATATCAATCCTTGTTGTTTTTCTTTCCACTTGCTTCTCATTTGTTATAATGATTAAATAAAATAATCAATTAGATTCCTATTATTACAGAAAGCCAATATAATTGATATATATATGCAAATATAAAAAGATTTGGTGGATGTGATTGGAGTAATGGAGATTGATCAGATAAATAAAATCAGTTTGTAATATTAGATTTAATGTAATTTATTAATTGATTAATTATAATTCGACATGATCATGTTTTATGATAGAGAATTTTATCTTATAGTATCTTAAACAAATATTCCTTTGAAAAAATTTTGGAAAATATTATTTTATAACAATGTTTTTAATGTTTTAGTCTTACTTTACAAATGGTGTATGTAGTTTTCCTAGACATTACACAATAACTACAACTACATGCATTCTGTAATATTAATGGTTTTATGTCTAGGATAAAAGTAATGCCCGAATTCGAAGCGGAGTACATTGATATTTTTCGCAATGCATTGAATTAATAATATTATCCTATATAAAACACGAAATCTTTGGAAAAATTTAATACAATTAGAATAAAAAATTCTAAATTACAAAAATCAATGATAAAAAATATAATCAATATTTAAAAACAATTAATATTTGTAAAATTTGTTTAACTATTAATAGAAATGGTGCATTATCTGAAACAATCGTGCATTTTCTAAAAATGTAATCGAATTTTTCACTGTATATTATAGATATAAACTACCAATTCTTTCGCTATTATAATTGTATCAAAAATCGTTTACAGGGTAGGGTGTTTCATCATTTTATCTTCAATGATTTTAAAATTCTTACAAATAATTATACGTAATTTTATTATGATATTAATAAAATGTATTGATAATATTGATGTATCAATATATTGTAATATTGATAAAATTAATTTTTCTAAGTATCTCCATGCACTATTAAGTAATGCAGGAACGTAAAGTACAATTTTACACATATGACTATGCATTGTAAATTTTACCTTACAATGCATGCATAGAATAAAAACAATAAATGTATGTAAATCAATGATAATATTATTAATTAAATGTAAGCAAATTCCAATAATCACTTATCATATTAATCTATTTTACAAATTTAGCATACAAAAAATAAAAAAAATTCACATTTTTGATAATTAATAATTAATGACCGTTTAATGTTTATAAATGTTCTGTGTTTATTATTAAAAAAATTTTAAAATGCCATTTATCATGCGTATTACTTAAATATAATTTATTTTAACATTTATGATTAAATAAGTTTTACATAATATGCACTAGTTTTTAAAATTCATACAATTACCTCATCATACGTGCTAGTTTTTAGAATTCATACAATTACCTCATCATACGTGCTCGTTTTTAGAATTGATACAATTTCCTCATCATACGTGCTTTTAAGTTAATTGAAATATTAGTTTATTTAACTGATAAACTAATCAACATTTAGTTGAACTCAATAATGATAATAAAATATGCTGGTACACATTGTTTAAAATGTAATTCTGGTAAGTGGCCCCGTGTTATTGGAATATAGGAGATAAGCCAGCATCAACAACTCGTAACTTAACCAACCAAGTTGTAGTGAGATATCCTTACAGAGCAGAGAATCCTGACGAACTCAATCTTGAGCAGGGGGACTTGGTGACGGTATTGGACCGGAACTTAGATGACGAGGGATGGTGGAGAGGAGAATTGGCCGGTAAAATTGGTGTGTTTCCGGACAACTTTGTCGATGAGTTTCTTCCCCATGCAGTCATCGCGGCTGATTCTCATAGTTGTGGTGTTCAACCGCTGTCTTGCGAAAATACGGAAACAGTTAGTTATATTTGGCATTTCTCTCATCAAATAAATGGTTAATTATTTTAGGAAGTCTAATAAAAACATATAGGTTTTCCCGTTCAGTTTACTTATTTGTTCACCATTTAAAATAATGCATTCAAACAAATTATGCAAACATTAACTTAATTATTCGATTTACCTTTGGTCATTCAATTTCATACATTTAATAATAAATTTAATAATTTAAACATTAATATAACGCTGGAATTATATTTTTTTAAATATAGTTGTTCAATCGATTTCATACAATAAATATAAAATAATGTATAATACAATTTAAGAATGAAACATTTTGTCAATTATATTTCTTCCTGCCAAATAGTTTGGCATATAGCGATGTACTCGTTCGCACCAGTTCTGACACTTTGGACTAATCTTCCAATTCTTATTAAATTTGAAATTAACCCGTAAATTGTCAAAAAGAAGGTCTTATCTTACGGCACGGAAATTTAGTATATTAATCCACATCGTTCCACAGTTTTTGTAAGAAATTTCAGTCCAAAAGTGTCAGAACTATTGTAAGAAATCGATTAAACAACTGTTTAAACAATATTTTTTAGCGTTATATTAATGGTAATAATAATGATAAATAGGCTTTATTTTTATCAAAGTTACATAAACTGCAATGCAAGATAACATAATTATCATCTAAAAGGATTGGGAGCAAGTAAAATATTCTAACAAAATATTTCTGGATGCATATAATTTAGATGAAGGAAAATTTAGCAAATTATTTGAAATAGAGATAGATAGGATTTAATTTCTTTATTTTTTGAAAAGCATACGTGTAATAAAGTATTTCTGGTTGGTGGAATTAAGTGTTGGGTTAATGAATTCATGCATGCGAGCTCTGAGGTTATGTCTATGTTGTTGGATAGGAGAGAGGAACTGGTTCAGTACATGCGATTTGTTGTTTGTGATTTTTTGAAATAGTTTTTCTTCATACTTTTTGCATTGCGCAATGGGGTTTTTGCATTTTGCATTGCACTGGGGTTACAGAATCCATATTTTATACTGCGTTTGATAAAATGACAAAACCGTGAGATATCATTTGCCGTTGTGAGGCCCCACCATGCTTGGCTGGCGTAGGTAAATCTGCTGAATATTAAGTCGCTAAAAACTGAGAGATATTGGCGGTTTGGAGACCGTGGCTCTTCAAGATCTTTATGGTGTATATGAGGCTGCTACATTTCGCTATCTGGTATCTGGTTGCTAATGTGTTTTGTGATCTCCAGCCGGTTTGAGTATGTTACACAGAGGCAACTCGTGTTTCTCTTGAAGGAGTCATTGGGACAGATTGGAGACCATATATACCAGAATAGATTCCACTACTGCACTAAATAGCAGAGATTCAGTTTTGTCCTTAGCTGACAATGTGAAAATGTGGGAGAGTGACTGCGCGGGCCCCAGATTTGTTTCTTCCGATTAGCAAAGATATAATCAGGCTCCACAAAGTTTATTCCAAGATATTTAAGGTCGTCACAGGTGGAAATGACGTCACCAGTTGGTAAGTTGAGTGTAGGAGAGGTATCTGTTCCGACGTGGAGAACTTCGGATTTCTTGGCGCTTATCTCTAAGCCAGCGCGTCTGATTTCATGGAAGAGATGTGCGATGTCTTCGGCATACGCTAGAGAAGAAATAAAAACAGCCGGATATCTAGAGCTGCGCATCGCCCGAAGGAGATTTAAGCGTTTTCTTTTGACAGAGTGCGACGAAGGACGAAGTCTAGCATCATAATAGAAATATAGTGAGCCAAAGTGTCACCCTACAGGACACCTAAAGACGTGATGAATGTCTCAGTTGGGCGTAAGATATTTGGACCGAGGCGGATGTATCATAGTAGAGATCTAATATCTGGGACCGAGTAAAAGGCCTTCTTGAAGTCCACAAACACTGGCGACGAAAAGCTTTCGAGCATAGCAAGAGTCGATGATTGAGCGGAAAGGAATGTTTTGGTTATAAATATATTAATTTAACTATGATAAAAGTTGATGTTTTAATTTTTAAATTGATCAACTAAATTATTGAAATGATTGAACAATTAAGCAATGTACTTAATTTGTATAAATGCATTATTTTAAATGGGCTGGATAATAAATATACAAATAATTATCGAATTTATGTTAGCGATTCATGTCTTCAGAAAATGTATCAATGAGTTTATGATTATCTGAGTTTATTTTGAGGATTTTATTGTCAGAGTCTTTTAAATTTATTTTTACCAAAACTAAATATCGAAAAAATATGTCGTTGTTGATTCAATTTCTATAAATATCAAATCAAGACAAAATTTTTATATTATACAATATATTTGTTATCGGTATAATTTAATATTATTTTCATTAATCGCAATCAAAGATATAACCTAAGTTTAAAATGTGTTGATTAACAAATTTATTATTTAATCAGATTCTGTTTTTTTCCTTTTTTCATGATAAATGAGGAACATTAAAGTTGCAACGGCAAACAATAAAAAAAATGTTCACCTTTATCCAGTTGTGTATCCCAGGCATGATTTTAATAAATCATTTCATTAACGTTTTCAATAATGCATTAGGCAAAATTAGTCGAATATTATTTTGCAAATATTAATTATATTTTATTTTAAGTAATTAAGGGATAATACTTTGATCAATTATTAGAATTAAAAATTATTTCTATAAAGATTTTTATTTTAATTTTTTCAAAACATTTAAGAAAAATTACTATAGTAAACATTTAAATAACAAAAACAATTTTGCTACTAAATAATCTTTTAAAATTGATTACACAAAAAATGTATAACTCTATTAATAATGTGTATGATTTCATAAAGCTTACAAAGTTTTTAATTGTTACAAAACAATCTGAAAAAGTCACAATATATCGATATCAAATTTAATTTTTTAGAATTATAAACCTATAGGGCAAAAAAGTTTTTATTAAGGATTTTCAGAAGGCATAATTTGTATAAATATTAAATTATAATATAATGAATGTTCGTTATACTCAGAAAAGTTTTTATGGTTTTTGTGCTAATTACAGTTAGACACATTTTAAAACCATTTTCACTTTTAAAAGTGTTCTATCCATGTTACAATTATTGATAACTTGTAGAAGTGTCCCGCTCTCCCTCTGCAACCATTCATCACTTGTTGTTGAAATAATTCAAAGTATCGTAAAAACAAGCATGAAAACTTTTACCAAAATTGGAAAATATCTTATTTGCTCTTCGAGGACCAAATAAGCAAAGTTCAATGTTATTATTAAAGTATATTAACAACATTTAATCATTAAAGTACAATAATAATAATTGTTATATTAACAACATCTACTTATTGAAGTACAGTAATGTTTCAGTTATATTTCAATTACTGCATTTATGATCATGTATTTCACCGAGTGCATTGTGTGAATTTTTTTTGCAACAAAATAGAAGTCTCAAGGAAAGCTCAATAACCTCTAAAATTGTTACAAGACTCACACCAATCCACAAACCTAGAATTCCACCAATACACGAAAATAGTTCTTCTAGTGGGAGAGCTCGGATTTCTTCTTCTAATTTAGTGTTTAAAGATGTTGGATAAATAACAACATGTATAAACCGACTAACATCTGTTATATTTGGATCTGATAAGGTCTGATTTAATCTTTGCGCTTTCCGATAAGCCTCTCTGCCGATTTTTTTGAGAATTTCGTGGACATTAGAATTATTGACGGGCCATTGATGCGTGGACAGATTCTCACTGTATCTGACGGTTGTACACGGTTCTGGACACTTCTTATTTAGATCTCTCTCTTCGTGGTAGAAATAATGGTTATCTTGTAAGCATTTGACCCTGATTCGCAATGTCGTGTTTAGAAATTCAGAGAAGTTGAAAGTATTATTTCGATAACTCACCACTACATTACCAGTGTCATTTTCTATCCAGAATTTATCATGGAAATAAAATTGTTCTGGAATTTCGTGGCATAAATTACCAATGTCCTTGAATGGGATTGGAACGATGGCAGAATCATCTACACAACCACATGCCTCAAATAATTTCTTTTGAACCTCTAAAGTTCGACATTCACTTGTTGAGTAGACAAATGTATCTGTTATGTTATGAGTAAAGTCTGTAACAAGCCTCAATGGAGGAATATTTTCAGTACACAAGTCTATCGGAGTGTTCTTCTTCACCTTTCGATGCATTTGAAGCTCGATATTGAGCTCTGAATGGGTCTGTGCAATTATGCGTTTCCTCGAGAGTTGTGGAATTCTGTCTGGAGAATGAATATCGATTGCATATCCATCAACGAATCGTATCTGAAACAAAAAATATATATTTTTTATTTTTTGTAATTCAAATTATCATATTTATTTTTATTTTTTATGACAAATCCATACAATTATGAGAAATCCATACAATGGATTCTAGCGTTTTACATTTCTAATCAATACAATGTTCGACTTATAAATTATCTTCAGAAATTTATCACTCGTGTTTTGACGATAAATTGTAATTAATAGTTTATATGCACGGCTGTACTGCACAAATAATAAGGGTAGGTGCAACTACTTCTTATCCAAGTCAGACTAAATGTCTTAATCAATATAACACCTATTGAATGAATAAAATCGATGGTCAGATATTTTTGCAACCATATAGCAATAACATTTTTTACATCTTTAATATGACAATGTATGTCAAGAATTTTAAAGAGAAAATAAATGAATTAAAAATAAATATGTTTACAAAATTACATAAAAACTAAAGCAAACCTCTTTATTAAACCTTATAGCAATTCATTATATATGTAAATAATTGTTCGAAATAATCAATTTATATTTAACAAGGCGGAGTGCAACTTTAGTTTTAATTATTAGTATAAGGATCAGGTTGACTTTTAGGTTAAAATAGCTAAAACATAGTTAGCTCGTATCAGATATTATTTTCGTAAGTGCTAACACAATTTATGCACATTTTTTGTTAAATACATATATATGTGCAATTTTATATTTTTATGTCATTCGTATGATCGGATCAACATCAATAGGATTATGTGGCTGCGACACCCAATCATAGATAGTATAGGAATAATTATAATAATTATAATAATTGAATAGCAATTCACTTTACTTGCGCGCTAGTAACATTTAAAAACATTATATAATTTTGAAATAATTCCAATATTTTGTGTAGTGTTTCCTTGAATTATTCAGTAAGCCAAATTTTATATTCGTAGCTATTAAAGAACCGAAGCTATAAAACCTCGAAATTAACTTTCTCTTTGATAACATAATTATTTTTATATTTTATCGTTTATATTATTATGGATATAATTTAATTAAGCTTGCCGATCTAGACATTTCTTTTATATCTACGGTTGATAAAAGTATTGGTTTGAAACTACAGTGGGAATATGTGTTTAAAACTTTATATCTAAAGTTTCATTGCAGATATAATTATAAAAATTTACAAATTAATTAATAGGAACCCATTATATATAATTAATGTCCAATTTTAACATATTGTTTAATTATAGCTTTATAACCATTGTTGCTATGCTAAATTGAGGCCCTAACAAAGTTTTTTCAAAAAATCATATTTCTTATCTTTTGCACATTTTCAATCTATGTTAAAAGTTTTATCAAAATCGGTTAAAATTTTGGGGTCGTTATTGGTGAAGAATTAGAAGAAGAAGAATGTCAAAATTATGCGATTTTTAATATCTATATTTGAAATCTATAATTTCTACGGACATGAAATTTGGCTTCCTTAAGTCGAGGCTGCGTTACCAGATGTAATTTGCATTATCTTAAAATATGAAACCTTTTGTTATAAAAATGTTTGGTTTGTTGATTGTTTCATTTTTTATGTTGTATAAACATAATCTTTACTCATGACATTATTTCATATGATATTTAAAAAATTATATTTATTATTACATGTATATTAATTAGAAAACACATTATGCTTAATTTATGATGGATAAAATTCGATTATAAAAAAAAATTTGATCCATTCGTAGCTCAATTTTGATCAATTTGTTTTAAAATTCGTAGCTCAATTTCTTACCCATTGATGTTCTGAAAGGAAGCTGCCTTCGTTTGTGCCAGCATTTAGGACCAATTGAAGCCCTCCATTAGGTCCAGGTGCTATAATGTCTCTGGTTGGAGGCACAAATGTCATGCATATCAGTTTATTTGGATGCTTGTAAACTTTAAAATTGCGAAAGTCACAGTCGTTAAAATTGTATTCGCAAAAGATAACGTGATCCTGCGGCCAGGAGAAAATATCTTCCGTATAAACATATCTTCGACTAGCCTGAATGATAAAATTGGAAATGAAATCTAAATTGGGTCGAACTTTTTCATTCTCTATAAAATCATGGAATTTAAACAAAGCTGGATAATTCTTCATTTGGTTCATTTTTCCTTCCGAAAATGATGTGGTTCGACAGAATGTAACATCGGGAAATTTAAAATTATTAGACAAAACTTTAGTTTCTGTTATCTTTGGAAATTTGAGAAAGCTGTTGATTATTGTAGAGAAATGAACAAAAAATCCAGTAAAAGCCAATGTTATAAAACTGATCCATATAATTTTTTTAATTGTTGAACTGTGAACAATATTCGCGAATCCGTGTGCCGAAGTTGCATTGCAAAAGTCAACAATAGCTTGCTTATTTCTGTTCATCATTTATAGAAAGATAATTGTCTGATGATTGTATTAAATGAATAATTGTTCTATGTTTCAGTAGCTTAGCTATAGTTTATATATACAGTCTAATGATGATTGGTTACAATAATGTATCAATAGGATACCTTTTTAAATATTTAATATTTGACCTTACTACTCACAATATTAAAAAAGTAGTAAAAATGATGAGGTAATTTAAAGTTGACTAAGGTGCATGATATTTTAATTCAGAAAAAATCTAATTCTATGTTCAAGATTTATTCTGCATATTTTAACATTTTGTATTACATTTTTAACGAGCTTTGAAGAAAATGCAACATACAGAAACAGCATTTACAATGTTTTACAAAGTTTACATGTTCATTTATTACGCCTTATTTATAGTAAATTGACATTTAAACGTAAGTATAAATTCATATATCTGAAATATCAAGTAAAGGTGATTCATATACATTGAAGCTTATAGGCTTTATTTTTTAATTCAGTCGATTTTTCAATATACTAATTCGTGAATTCAAGATTATTTGCCAATTACAAACAATTTGTTCTTTTATATACTTAATTCTGACAAACCTTCATATAAATTTGGTGTTAATTTTAATTATATTTATTGTATGTCTATCAATAATTATTCTTTGTTTTTATTTTTATTTTTAATGAATAATTAAACCCAACAATAAAATAAATAGTGGTTTCTTAATCACCAGATTTGAAGTTGTCTGTTAGTTCAAAAATCGGAGAACTTCATATATTCATTATATTATATATTAGTGATAACCAGTTGAGAACTAATAAGCATCTCTATCTTATCCGATAAGTAGTTCCTATTCTGTATATGATGACAAAAATACTAAATATATATTTACTTGATATACTTGATATTATAATATAAATACTTAGACATCATAAAAATTTGAATAATTTTGATAAACCACCAATTGGGAAGAATAATTGAAGTAACGATTTATTTATATATATATCTACAAAATAAATTGAGACAAATAAATTTACAAATACGTATAAATGTAAGACAGTTGATTGAATTTGAAATATATTTGAAGTTCTGCAGGAATAGTTAAAGAGTGTTGTAGGATAGATAACTCCTAATGACAGTGTTTAATAAACATTTAAAATAATACAATTGCCAAATTAAAATGTTTCAAAGAGAATCTATTAAGTAGTTCACTTTTTAAGGCACATTATAAAAACTCTTAAGGAAAGTTCAATAACCTCTAAAATTGTTACAAGACTCACACCAATCCACAAACCTAGAATTCCACCAATACACGAAAATAGTTCTTCTAGTGGGAGAGCTCGGATTTCTTCTTCTAATTTAGTGTTTAAAGATGTTGGATAAATAACAACATGTATAAACCGACTAACATCTGTTATATTTGGATCTGATAAGGTCTGATTTAATCTTTGCGCTTTCCGATAAGTCTCTCTGCCGATTTTTTTGAGAATTTCGTTGACTTTAGAATTATTGACGGGCCATTGATGTGTTGAAACACTTTGAACATATCTCATTGATTTACAAGGTTCCGGACATTTATTTTTTAAATCTAGTTCTTCGTGATAGAAGTAATGCTTACTGTCAAAACATTTTACTCTCTGAAATAATGTCGTGTTTAGAAAATCAGAAAAGTTGAAGGTTTTGTTGCGAAAACTCACCAAAACGTTTCCAGTGTTATTATCTATCCAGAATTTATCATGAAAGTATAAATGTTTTGGAATTTCGTGACAAAAGCTGGTTTTATTTAAAAGATTAAATGAAATGATGTTACCATCATCTACACAACCACACGCCTCAAATAATTTCTTTTGAACCTCTAAAGTTCGACAGTCACTTGTTGAGTAGACAAATGTATCTGTTATGTTATGAGTAAAGTCTGTAACAAGCCTCAATGGAGGAATATTTTCAGTACACAAGTCTATCGGAGTGTTCTTCTTCACCTTTCGATGCATTTGAAGCTCGATATTGAGCTCTGAATGGGTCTGTGCAATTATGCGTTTCTTCGAGAGTTGTGGAATTCTGTCTGGAGAATGAATATCGATTGCATATCCATCAACGAATCGTATCTGAAAAAAATAAATATTTGATCTCTTATTTTACAAAATTAGCTGTTTTGTCAAAAATTTGGAATAATAACATGGAACAAATCATTCTATAATAACTACAATTTTCATAAACTTTTAAAAAACTTTTATATACTTTTTATCGAAAGTGTATATAATAAGTAAATAAATTTTATATATAAGCGCTTTCAATTGCTAGGAGCAAGTCAGAAGCGCCACAATATACACGAGGGTAGCGCAAAAATATTTCATTTTCTATGAAAATGTAGGATTTAAATGTCTATATTTAATTCACACAACAAATTGCAACATAATCTCACCCTACAACGCTACATGCATTCCTTTAAGATGAAACCATTTTATGTGATCAAGAATCCTCACTAGACACTTCAACAACTTGAAGACTGTCTTTGATTTTGTGAGTATTTCAGACTGTGGACTTCTGATGACTTCCTACATGTTGTGTGCTGTGATGAATTTATCATTTATGTCAGTCGGAAACCCAACGATCAGAAAGGACAGAGTTTTGGTAACTTCCATCGATAAAATCGAAAAACACGAGTTTGGAATTTTCGTTTGCTATACTCAACAAAAAAGATAATGTGGTGGGACGAAAAAGGTGGACAAACTTGGACTGGTAAATAATTCCGTTAGACAATCCTGGATCAAGTCATTCTTTTCTTGAATAACGAAGAAAATGTGGCAGAAGTAACCTTCCTTCATATTAATTAGGTTCCATGTTTTAAAGTTCTTACAACAACCTTTAAAGGTTAAAAACATTGACTCTTTGATAACAGCCAATTGCCAGATAAATCTCCAGACTTTAATCCGTGTGAGAATATGGGTGCAATTATTATGCAAATAGCCGAATCTAATCTTCATTCAATCAACGATCAGCATGACATGGTAACGTTGCAAAATGTTGTTCTCAATGTACTTAGAAACTTTGAGAATGCTCGCTCGCTTGGCAGCTGTGATTGCGGCTCGTGGAAGTCTCATGATTACTGAACAATGGTTGTTATACATGCTTATATTATTGTTATAAATAAACGCATTTTAATGTAATGCAATTATTAGATGTTGTTGTTTTTATTAATTAAAAAAAAATACGGGTATACCTTTGTGCGCCACCCTGTAAAATAAAGATTCGTAGAACAATTATATAATGATAAAATAAAGATTAATCAATAATTTAACACAAACAATATAACATTGAAGAACAACAAGGTACAAAAGAAAAAAGAAAGAAAATATACAGGGTGGGCCAGAATTAACTATACGACTTTTTAAATAATAACAAGTATTATTAATATTATTATAGTTGCGCAAAATACATGTAAGCTCTTTCAACAGTTCGTTTTAAACGATAATGGGACACTGCGCCACTTTTTGGTGACTCTTTCTGTAGTACTAAATAATTTCTATCAAGTTAGTGATGTAATTCGGGCTGAATTATAAATGGCCCGATATGTGAATAGAAAATGTTTTAAAATAATTCGATTCTCAACTGGTAAAAGGTAAAATGATATATTTATAAATTTAGATTTAGGAACAGTTTATAAAATTAAGTCTATGAACAGTTTATACAATTTATAATATTTGTATAGATTCCCTATACACAACTGCGCGCGCAATTGATCTGCGTCGAAAATATGTTACCGATTAATTAAAGTGTAAAAAACCATATGTTGGAAACAGTAACATAATTCTTGTTTTCTCTCGGTTAACGAATTTTTTCTACCCAAATATTTAATTACCAAACGGAAGAACTCTACTATCTAGGATATGACTGACCCGGTCAGTTCAGCACTAAAAGTTCTTTGAGACATAAGTTTTACGCAATAAAATAAATTCATACGTGTATAATAATAAGTATATAGATCAAAATAATATTTGCTTAAAGATGAATCATAATAAGGGAGACCGCAACAGTGGTAGCTTAGTTGGTAAATCTTCGGATCTCCGACACATTTTCTATATAAATAGTTTAATAGAAATAGAAACTTATCTAGAGTGTTTATAAATTTACTACAAACCAGGAGTTCTAAAAGTCTATAAAAAGTTTTATAGGATTTTCTGGGAATTAGAATGTTTCCTTCAATATTATTTGCTTGAAATAAAATTGTAATACTATTTATAAAAATTAAAAAAAAATTATATCTTATAAAATATTTTAATCATTATTTATTCTTTGGATAAACATTATTTATACAAAATCGTATGATGATATGAATACTTAGAACATCATAATATATCTTAGTTATATCTTATTATATCTTATTATATCTTATTTTTTTTATATTTTAACACTGATGCGATGTTATGGGAATTTTATTGATATCCTATACAAATGTCATAACCCAAATCTACAGTTTAGGAAATCATAGAAACATAACCGATATATAAGAAAGTAACTGTCTAGCTTTTTGGCTGGTAGTTAATTCAGACTATCGATCGCTCCCGACGAATTAGAATGAATAAACAAATTTTTGGAATGTAATATAGCTTATATTGGTGAATTTAATCGTGAAAAGGTAATAAATTATTATCCATACAATAATTTATTATATATAAAATGTTAGTAGTGAGCTCGCTTAGTGAAATTATCGTTACATGTCGGACAAAAGCATCACATTTTATGGAAATTTTTGAGAATAGAGAACAAAAAAATCTCATGCTCCAAAAAATTTGACTTTTGGATTAAGACAAAATGGGCGCCTTTATTGGCGGTTTATATGAAACCATTAATCGTATATTTTACATTTAAAAATATAGTGCTCAACATCTTATAGCATAAAATCATGCAGAATGACTATTACAAACTGTATTTTACATTTATTTTATTTAAAATATATAATTATAGTATAAAATGGGCGTAACAAATGTTCAAAATTAATAAATAATAGAACTATATCAGATCCATTATTTTGTACAATTTACATTATTTTCTGTACAATGTATGGATTAATTATATTGAATATATTTTATTCTTACTATTTATTGAAAAAAAAATATTTTTTTTACTGTCTTCTCTTTTATCAAAAATAGACAAAATACTATTCCAAAGTGATATAGGCACAGTGTAGTATATTAGACTGTGGATTATACGTTGACAATCGCGTATTAACAAAATTCCATCAAGGAGCATGATAAATACAATTAGATGACTAGTTTTTTATTATTCACTAAAATATGAACACTTGTTTATAAAATATGTATGATATAATATCAACAACTCAATTTTTTGGTTTTATTATATATAGTGTTTTAATTGACTACACATTGATTACACATAGTAATGAAAGTTGGCGCTGAATTCAAAATATTTTTGAATGCGCATAGGCGCCACATAATTTAAATTGATTCAATGAGTAAAACTTATCTACCATAAGCTAATATAACTAAACTTATTAAAAAATTATTTAAGTACAGCTAAAAACAATATTGTTAATAATAATTTTTAAAATCTGAGAGGTTATAAAACATAAATGTCAAAACACTTTGTAAAATGAATATATTTTTGACCGTGTTTCTAAAATTCTACTCATGATATTTGTTGTTGTATTTGTTCAGCACCCTGTTAGCTTATTTTCTTTGTTAATACTTAGTGTTATTTTTTGGGGAGTTTCTGCCTCATCATAAATGTTGATTGCACCATATTTAAATTATAAAATTATTATAATTTTGCTAATATTTTTTTTGGTGTTGTGATATTTTCACAATTTTTTGGTGAATAGTCACCAAAGGAATATAAATTTAATTCTAAATAAAAAAATGCATTAAATTATATAATCGCAAAATGCTATATAATGAGTTATGAATATTCACAGTAGTCAATATATTCGGAATTTATACATTTGAAATAATAAATGTGGATTGCAAAGTTATGTAAATGAGGCAATATTTTGTAATAAATCCTATGATAGTCTAGTTGAAAAATAATTTTAAATAAATTTATTTAATTATTCTTTTGAATTCGGCCCAAACATTCATTACTATGTGTAATCATATGTAGTCAATTAAAACACTATTTATAATAAAACAAAACAATTGAGTTGCAATATTATATCATACATATTTTATAAACCAGTGTTCATATTTTTGTGAATAGTAAATTAAATTAGTCACCTAACTGTATTTATCATGTTAAGGATAGAATTATGTTAATACGCGATTGTCAATGAATAATTCACAGAATATATACTGTTCGATATCACTTTGAAATAGTATTTTTGAATTTTTTTTTTAAAAAAGAGAAGACAGTAAAAAAATATTTTTTCAATAAATAATAAAAATAAAATATAATCAATATAATTAATGAATATATTGTTTGAAAAATTATACAAATTGTACAAAATAACGGATCCGATATAGTTCCACTATTTATTGATTTTTAACATA
This sequence comes from Vannuccia rotundouncinata, assembly GCA_034780395.1. Classification (NCBI taxonomy): domain Eukaryota; kingdom Metazoa; phylum Platyhelminthes; order Proseriata; family Coelogynoporidae; genus Vannuccia; species Vannuccia rotundouncinata. The sequence goes on along the minus strand of JAUZNC010028692.1, from coordinate 3,157 downwards.
TATTACACTCATTTTATACTATAATTGTATATTTTAAATAAAATAAAAGTAAAATGCAGTTTGTAATAGTAATTCTGCATGGTTTTATGTTTTAATATGTTGAGCACTATATTTTTAAATGTAAAATATACGATTAATGGTTTCATATAAACCGTTAAATAGGCGGCCATTTTGTCTTGATCCAAAAGTCAATTTTTTTGGAGCATGAGATTTTTTTGTTCTCTATGCTCATAAATTTCCATAAGAAAAATGTGGTGCTTTTGTCCGACCTGTAACGATTCTTTGTATACACATATTGATTACACATATACAGAAGTTAAAAATCAATACTATATGCAGACATTATACAGGTAATTATAGATATACACCATTTGCATCAGTTAATAATCTTCTGCAAATCATACAACATGTTTAGTAGTAGTATAGTGCCTTTTTCATTCTTTCATGAGTATATGTGGGAAATTCTGGATTCGGACAAATTACAATCCGGCGAATATGGAGGCTGGTCGCATGTTACATTCTTCAATGTGCCCAACAATGCTGCGTACAACATGCGACCAAGCGTTATTTTATATGTTGACAGGATAACCTTTGCAGTCCTCTTATAGAAATTCTTCCATGCTAATGAGAAATGCTACATATACAGTTTCAAGTTTACTGTTACATTTCTAGGTAGTATTCTAAAGAAATGATGTTCTTGTACTAAATGACTCGTTCACAAAATAAATGTAGGCCTCACATGAACGAAATGGTACAGGGGAATTATGATAAGAAGTAAATTATGCCTATGTTGAAATATACTCAATGAAGCAACAACTTCCTTTGATTCAAACTGATTCTCTAAAACTGACGGAGATATAACGAAATAATTTCGCATCAGTTAGTTATAATTATTTACCTAAATAAATATCTATTATAATAAAAAATAATCAGGTTAAAAAATTCCGTTAACATAAAATACTTTCGATACTGAAAATAATACTATGCTTTGATTTCATTGCTATGATTTTTATGGACGATACTTTTCGCTTAGTTTTTTATTAAAAAAATTTGATTTACTTAAAATATGTCAAAATTGTAATATCCTAATGATACTTTAATTCAAACGATCGTTTTATTATTTGAATAAATTTTAAATGAATTTCATAATAAACAAAGAATTTATCTACATTACAGATATAAATTTACACAATATTAATTATTAAGTACTACTATTTAAATAATAAAAATAACTATATATATATTTATTAATTCTACGTCTACGTTACAAAAACCGGAACATGTATTATATCAAATTATTAATATAATAATGAAATATATGATAATTGATTAATTAAGACAATTAAGATAATGTTTATTAGTTTCATACAAAATTCAGAATAATAAAAAGATGTCTCTAACTTCATTAAAACAATTAAACCTTAATTAAAAAAGAGAATTTAACCCTAAAAATTAAATAATTTTGACGTTTTAATATATGAATTAGAGAAATATTACCATTTATTTGCAGTATAGCTAGCGAGAGTCACTGAGACGTTTTACTTAATTTATTACATGTGCCCGACAATCGGAAGGTAATTTCGTGCTCTCTAATGGCTTAATCAGTCGCACATTCGGACACCCATTAATAACCTGATTATGTCACGGTCATGTTGTCAGAGTGATGGAGGAATATCATTGACTTCAGGGATGTTTCAGAGAAATTGATGTAAACTTTTTGTAAAACTATATTGAATAGCAACTGTAAGCTATACTATAGAATATGTTTAGAATATTGTTTGATTTGTTTTGTTGAAGTTTAAAGAAATTCTTCTTACCCACTGATGTTCAGTCAGAAAGCTCTCTCCACTGGGGGCCGCATTTAGCACCAAGTTCAGTCCAGCATTTGGCCCAATGGAAAAAACTTTTCTTGACGGAGGAACAAATGTCATGCACAACAATTTCTGTGGGTGTTTGTAGATTTTAAAATTACGGAAGTCACAACTATTAAAGTTGTATTCACAGAAAACGACTTGATCTTGTGGCCAGAAAAAAATGTCTTCAGTATAGATATATTTTCGACTTGCTCGAATAATAAAGTTTTGGATATTTTTCAGTTTATGAAATATATTTTTATTTTCTATAAGATTGTTAAAGTTATATACGCCTGGCGAATGTTTAATCTTTTCAATTTTTGTCTTTGAAAAGAAGGATGTTCTACAGAAAGTTACATCAGGAAATTGGAAATCTCGAAGAATAAACTTTGTTTGAGTTATCTTTGAATAAGTGAGGTAGAATCGAAGCAAAGTACAAAAGTGAATTATGGCACCAAAAAAAGCCAAACTAATAAATATGATCCAAACAGTTTTCTTAATTGTAGAACTATGAACAAGATTTGCAAATCCGTGTGCCGAAGTAACTTTACAAAAATTAGTTAAATATTCTTTTGGTACCTGCACCATTTTGTTTGATTTGTTCGGCTAAAATGTCACGTTTTACATCATTCAAATCTTAAATCTTCACCAACACCTCTTCGTTGATTGGTGGAAAATTTATTCACCATTTATTTAATGTATTACTTTAGTTAATAACTAACGTATAATAAGTAAATAACAAGAATTCCAAAATGAAATTAATATATTTAAAATAAAGATAATTATATAAAAGTGAATGCAGAATTAAACTTATGTTCCAAAAACTTCAAATCTAAAATATAAGATATGTTGAAATGTAATAAATGTATATAAACTACATTTAGCTAGTTTCCATTGATTATTTTAATCAAATTATTTGAAATTATTAAATGTTTAGATCAATACTTTTGATTATTCGACAAAATAATTAACTAGTGGATTATTCGACAAAAGAGCAAAATGACTGTGAATAATATGATTAAGCATTTTTCTTTGTCAGTTAATGAAAACGAAGAATTTAATATGGAGGTTAATATTAATGATAATAATCCTCCCAAATCCTTTAGTAATGAAGAAATAAATGTAATGGCAGCTAATAACACTGCAATTAATACACAAAAGAAACAAGATACAATTCTTGGGCAAAATCACAAGATCATATAACAATCTAAACCAATGTTCAGCGGATGAAATTGCGACAATTTTACCAAAATTTATTCTTGAAGTAAAAGACACCAACTGCCATGACTATAAACCAAAGACTT